>CAUYPO010054601.1:0-18098 GCA_963574435.1 Cheirogaleus major | reverse complement strand
TTTTAGTTGGCCAATTAATTTCTTTCTATTTATATTAGAGACAGGGTCTCGCTCTTGCTCAGGCTGGTTTTGAACTCCTGACCTTGAGCGATCCTCCCGCCTCGGCCTCCCAGAGTGCTAGGATTACAGGTGTGAGCCACCGCGCCCAGCCTGTTGCCTTCTTTCTATGCATAGTTTTATTGCCTAATTTCTTGTTGTTTCTCAAATTTTCTTTTTTTTTTAGAGAAAGGTTCTGTCACCCAGGCTAGAGTGCAATGGCGTAATCATAGCTCACTGTAGCCTCCAACTTCTGGGCTCAAGCAATCCTCCCCACTCAGCCTTCCCCAATTTTCTTATAAAAAATTTCAAACATACAGAAAAATTAAAAGTCTAGTATAAGGAACACCCATATATCACCATCCGGGGGCAACAGTTATTAAAGTTTTGCTGTATTTGCTTTATGTGTGTGTGTGTGGCCAGGCGCAGTGGCTTATGCCTGTAATCCCAGCACTTTGGGAGGCTGAGGCAGGAGGATCACTTGAGGCCAAGAGTTCAAGATCAGCCTGAACAACATAGCAAGACCTCATCTCTACAAATAAAATAAAATAAAATAAAAATATACGTATGTGTGTATTTTTTTCTGGAATCATTTCAAAGTTGCAGACATTGTGAAACTTCATCCTAAATTCTTCAGCATGCGTCTCCTAAAAAAAGGCCATTTTCCTACACAACAATTTTTCATACTTAAGAAAATTAATAATTCCCTAATATTATCTAACATCCAATTAATATTAAAATCACCCCAATTCCAATACATAACTTTTAAACACAGCCGCACAACAGTTCTTCACATTGTAACTCTCTCTCACCAGAGAAACTAGGCCATTTGAAAAAATATTCAACAAAGTAGAGAAGAACAATCCCCCTTCTGTCTGTCTTTGGGAATAAACAACATGGCTGATTCTGAGTAGGGGTGATGGGAGAAATGTGAAGAAGACAGTTTCAGGGGGAGAGTGTTTATGTTCCTCCCACTTTCCAACCAGGTATACTAGCTCCACTGCAAATGGGGATTAGGTTAAGAAGGAAGCACAACTTCATTCTCTTCCTTTAATGGCAACCAATTTCAGACAGCTATGTTGGCCTCAGCTCTCTGGCCTGACATTTGTTTTGGGAGTCATCATTGTCACCTTCAACATCTACTCAAGTAGGCAAATGTGTGACAAAGACCAACATGGTTGACTGTTCCATCCTCTACCTCACTCCAGCTGGTCACCCCTGGGGTCAGATCCCTGATTCCACTGGTGGCCAGGTAGCCCCTCACTTGACATTTTGCTTTTGTTCTTATTTAAATTAAAATTTTTAATAGGCACAAAGGTACTACATAAGGACCATCCTATTTTTTTCTTATGGCTGCATAATATTCTATATCGCACATGTACCAAAGTTTTTAATCCCTACTAATGAATATTCAGGTTGTTTTTAATTATATGCTATTATGAGCAATAGTGAATAACTTCATACTTAGTATTTTGAACTTAGAATCAGAAAACTAGAGTATTTTAGAAAAATAGAATAATTGAACAGAGAAAGAGCCTGTTAGAGCTTTGATCTTGACACAGTAATCTGAGGAGTCAATTCAAACCCAATCCTACAGACTGTCAGATCTGGAAGGAACCATAGAGATCATGTGGTCCAACTCCCTTGTTTTAATGAGGGAAATGAGGCCCAGAGAGGTCAGGTGTGCCCAATATCATGTATCGAGGTGCTAACAGAGCCAGACATGTACGCCAAGCTACTGTATCACACCACTTCTCTGAGCCCTATGCCTTTACCTCAGCATACATGTCTAAGAATGATGGCCTTTAAGAGTGTGTCTTGGACGCAGTGCATGTGAGAAAGGGAGGGAAGAAAAGGCCTGGGGCTAGAGGGCCAAGAACACTGGTCACCTCAAGAGGACACCTGAGAAGAGTCCCTGAGCTAAAGGAGCAACAGTAATACAGGATACAGATTTTAAAAAAACAGTGAAGCAACTTCCTAAGGTGCCAGATGAGTTTCGAGGTAGGGGAAGTAGCCATAAGGGGAATGGAAACCAGAAATTTCTGAGTATCCTAGAAAAGTTTTGTGAAGGAGGCAGGACTTTAGGAGCCATAGAAGTGATGATAAAAATGTTTAAACAAAGACATCTCAAGCCAAAGGCTGCTTCTCTGCAAACTGTGGCCTTGTCTAGGCTCCTTCCCCAAGCCAACTTCTACTGAGACCTTAGGAAGGACCAGTCATCTTTCTTCTAACCCCTACAGAAAGAAGCAAGAGGCTATACTCTCTGCCCTATGGAGCCAACCCCAGGACAGAGCAGGACCCTCTTCCAGCTCCCCATTCCCTAAACTTGTGCCATGGGGAGATCCTTGTGGAGTGGAAGCCTGACCACATCAGCAATATCTTTGCTTGCCCTCATCATTCAACCTACTGAACTTCTACACACAGAACCTGGGAAGGATTGGGGCCCTAAGACCCTGAGAGCCAAAGGGCCGGCAAACTGGCTGGGATCCCAGGGGAGCTCTTCCTCAGAGGGACTGGGGCAGGGGTCTCCTCCAATTTCAGATCAGTCCTGACCAGCCCCATTCTCTGGAAGAAAACTTTCAACATGGAAGCGTAATTTCTTGAGATAGTACGACTTTGCTGAGGTCTCTCTGAGACCTCCCTGGTCCAACCCAAAGTGCAGCATCAACAGAGTGCTGCTCTGCCAATGGAGGTGGGGGATGTTGTAGGAGCAAGGGAGGTGGACTTTGTAATAATCTGGGGTCTCTGAGATCAGGCTGAACAAGACCAGTTGGCCAAAAGCAAAGCAGTCATGCTGGCAAAGCCTACTTACCTGCCGCATCCCATCTCAGTTCCTCTCTCTCACCCTCATCCACCTCCCATAACATGCCTTGGTCTTACCGTACTGTCAATTATTCCTGCAAAGAATTTATGTGAGACCCCTTCACCAAAGTAGCTATGTTTTAATGGAACATTCTGTAAGGCCCAGAGGAATTACTCCAAAGCTATATAAGACATTCTAGGCCAGGCATGGTTGTTTACCTGTCATCCTAGCACTCTGGGAGGCCAAGGCAGGAGGATTACTTGCACTCAGGAGTTTGAGACCAGCCTGAGCAAGAGCGAGACCCCATCTCTACTAAAAATAGAAAAATTATCCAGGTGTTGCAGCAAGTGCCTGTAGTCCCAGCTACTCAGGAGGCTGAGGCAGGAGGATTGAGCCCAGGAGTTTGAGGTTGCAGTGAGCTATGACGGCACCACTGCACTCTATCCAGGGGGACAGAGTGAAACTCAGTCTCAAAAAAAAACCAAAAAGATATTCTAAAGCATTCTTCCCTCTGGCACCCCATCCTCAAAGCACTCAACATATAGAGTACTACCAAGGCCATCTATCTTGTTAAGTCTCAATTTCCCCAGCAATAAAAATGAGCAGCAAAATCAGGTTATTTTTCAAGTCCCTTCTAATTTTGATGTATGAAGTTTTAGAGTCTTGAGATTCCACAGCCTCCTATTCTGAGAGCACAGAGCTGGCCAGCCCTTGTTAGAAGGCAGCTTGTCTGTGGTTTGGCACCACTGCCCAGCAGGCATTTATTAAATCAATGGGATGTGGTCCCTGCTGGCCTGGAAAGAGAACATTAAGCTCCAAAAACTTCCTGCAGCAGGCCTCCTTCAGAGAGTGCTGCTCAGAGGGGTGAGGAACAAAACCATTCAGGTCCCTGGCTGTGCTCCAAGATCCTGTTCACTAGTACTTGTGCCCTGTCTGCACAGAGAACCAGTGAATAAAAACATCTGGAAGTCTGCTTAAGACCTGGGCGACTTCTCTCACCTTCCTTTGGGGGTGGCTGTTCCTGACCCTGGTAATCCAGGTTGACCTTTGCCAATGCCCCTTCCCTTTCAATCTTCTGCACTTCATTGGGCAACACCCTCTAATAAAATCCACATGAACCCAGCTGCTAACAGCTCCTGGAATGGCTGTGGGATCTAACACCTGCCCCTGCATTCCTTGAGCCCTAGTAGCAAGGGAAAACAGGGCTGAGACCCAACTTTTGCACCTCTGGGTCTTATGATGGAGTTGTGGAGAATGTGGGACGAGAGAAACGTTAATGATGAGGCTTTGCTGAAGGTGGGAAGACAGCTGCAGGCAAGGAACGAACAGGTATAGTGATGTGGCCAATGGGTAGTCTAGCAGAGCACTGGGCTTACCTCATTCCCAGTGACTTTAGGGTGGCAAGGCTTATCACTCTGGGAGGAAGGCCTGGGCTGAAGGGGCAGAGTGCATGTGTCACTGACCTGGTGGTCCAGCATTGCCCATCCTTCCTCTCCCTGCTGTGACCAGGGGAGCCCAAAGTTCCTTGGGTCTCTCATTAATTATTTAAGAAAATATTCACTGAGCACCTACAACATATATGCCTAGTGCTGGGGAGAGACACATCAGTAAGCAGAACAGACCCAATTTATGCATTCCAGTCCCATTCACTTGGAAATCCTGACTATGGGTCACAAAGTCTTAGGGACATTCGTAGGGTGGGATGAGAGTGCTTGGAGTTCCAGAGGTAGAATGCTGGCAGTGCTGGGTCTCTCCCATTTTGACCCTCTATCCCTTAGCTTCTCTAGGGTACAGCAAATGGACTCAGGATTCCCCCTGCTTAAAGTCACAGCTCTAAATTCACTCCAGCTTTCTTCTCCTCACCAAGGGCAAGAGTCCAAGAAATAAGCACAACAGGTTAGAAGGACAGATAAGCTGCTTGACATTTATTTATAAAGTACAGTGATACACTTATTGGGCTTGGCCTTCTTTATTTTTACTCCTCCTTTGCCTTCCTCTCCACCCAGCTGAGATTTTTGCTTGCTCTCATCTGAGAGTCCTGAGCTGATTTCACTAACCTATCTGCTCTTGGCTGTGATGAGCCAAAGACCAGTACTATCTTCCCTAGACCTGAGGGTGGGTTCATCTCAGAAGGCCCTCAAGGATCCTACCAAAGCAACTGACTCTGCTGATTCCAGTCAGCTCAGGCCTCTGTGGAGCGGAGAAACTGGTGTCCTTCCTGGAGTGCTGCCTTCATCTCCTTGAACTGAGCCAACTGGCAGGCCTCGTCCAGCCCCAGCCAGCGGTAGGCTTGGTGCTCATGGGAGAGGCGGATCTCTACGTCGTAGTCCTTCACCTCTGCCAACCAGTAAATGACTGTTTTAGGCTTCTCCCTGGCCACATAATTGAGCTCCCTTCTGAATCCCTCAATGATGGTCAGCTGGCCTGCTTCTATTCCCGCTTCCTCCTGTGTCTCCCTCAGGGCTGTTTCCAAGTCATTCTCTCCTGGTTCCACATGGCCTGGTTAGGAGAAAAGAGGAAGAGAAGGAGGAGGAAATTTTTAACAGGCCTAAAAGCTGGGTTTTCCAGGCCAGATGATTTAAAGATTGGGTCCTTCAGTGAATTTTCTAGGTGTTCCTAGGCTAAAGGAAGCCTGGGGATTGGCAATATCCTACCATGCCTAGGAAGAGGGTGCAAGGCAGGTAGTATCTGCTTCGTGGGGTCTGAGCAATCCCTCCTTCCCACCTCATCTTGTCTGCAGAGAGTGAAACAGACCATGTGTTTGGCAAGCCAGGTTTAGAATACTACTCTTTGATGGTGAGAGAGATGATCTCCCTCAGACTTATGCTTTCTTGTTCTTTGGAGCTCTCCTTATCCCATGTTATCAGGGACCACTTTCCCCTTGGATAACTAAAAGTGATTTTTCCAAGGAGGGGAAATCCCGTTAGCAGGTGGGAGCTAGCTAAAAAGGGAGTACTTCATCTACAATCCAGTGAGGACTTAACACTGTCTACGGTTTGATTCTGAAGTCCCAGGACCAAAAGACAGGCTCAAAACCCTGCACTGCTGCACCAGCAGCTGTTTCCAAGTAGCTATCAAGGCTTTTTCCAAATTGTTTTCATCCTTCTAACTGAGCAAAGCCAGAATTCAGTTTCATAGGGAAAATCCTGATGGGAACTTAGACTAAGGACAAGCTGAGAGCCAGTTCTAAGAAAAAGTGTTGGCAAGACCTGAACCCAAGCAGACAGCTGCCAAGAAACTGTTGCAGAAGAATTTGAAGCTCTGCAGACTGGAGAAGCCCTCAGCTTTACCTCTCGGCCCTTCCCACAATTTCTCAGCTTCCCCAGTGGGAACAAGAATGACTGGGGATGGTCTGGCAGCCTCTGTTTACTCAGGGCTCCAGTAAGTTGCTGGGGATGGCCTCCTGGTCCAGGAGCTGATGGGGAGTAGGAACTTTTAGCTGTTCCTTCCTTGGTTTGGAGATGGGGCTAGCTCTCCTAGCCCCATCCCTAGCTCTCCTCCTTCCCAGGGGTCCACAGTACCCTGAGTGAGTCACTGCTACACAAAAAACAACCAGGAACTTAGCACTTAAAGCTCATCCTAGCTCATGGCTTTTGGGAAATTTTCTCTGCACAGTACCTCCTACAGTGATATACACAAAGACAAATAGGTAGTGCATTGGGGGAGAACAGTAGGAGGGATGCTGGTGATGAGAGGTGACAGTGATTTAAGATGCCCTACCTCCCCTCAGAGGTGTATGGAATCTCTGAGCACACCCCTCCCAAAGGCATATATTCAATATTCTGCCCATCAATGTTAACAGGGTAACTTCTCCCCAAGCCCAAGCAAGAGAGGATTAGGAGAGGTCCTTTGACATTTTGTAGTGAGAGGAACCATAAAGTATGACTTAGGTGATCAGGAGACAAGTGTGAATATTCCTATTCATAGTATTTGTGACACTTCCGTCTCTTTTTTTTGCCATTTCTCCCCAGTACAATTCAGATGTGCAAAATTTATTTCCTGTTCCCATCTCCTTGTTTTCCTTCAACCCTGGATCCTTGTCCACCTCTCTCCATCGCACTCCCTTTTAAAGTCCTTGTTCCCTTATGTATGGGGGCTGTTCACTCTAGGCTCCTCATCCTAGCAGGTGCCAGAGCCAACAATCTGTCCCTGCCCACTGGGACCATCTCAATGGCCTCAACCAAGGATGGCTCCTTTTTCCCATTTCTCCCTACACAGCCTGGCTTCTCTTTCAGAACCATCTGACTGAGACCTTCTTCCTCTTAGAGGTGGGGTCAGGAATGCTGGTGGATGAAAACCAGCTAGCTTACAAACAGATCTTGGCCTAGTCTCAGGCCACTAGTCTTCACTGTTCTTCTCCTGGACACTTGGCCAACTCCACCCTGGGTGCTGAGTGATGGACCCAGGGCATAGGTAGCTGGCCAAGCTGCAATCCCAAAGTTTTTGTAATCTTCACAGCCCCCTGGTCTGAGAAGGGTCCTCCCATCCCCTCATCATCCACTCCTGCCAGAGCTTGCAGATGAATCTATGATCAGGGAAGCCACCTTTTCCATGCTCCTCAAACCATGTTCAGAAACACTCCAGAAGTCATACTCTCTGTGTGTTTAGTTCAAAAGAAAAATCTAGAAGTCAAAGGAACTTAATCAAATGAAATCAGAGATAGCTGGGGGCTGGAAGAAAACAGGATTTTCTAGTCAGCCTCTTTCTTGACAAATGAAAAACTCAAAGCCCACAAAGGTGGGCACATATCTCAATCATGACTCAACTCCAAGGTCTCCAATTCCCAGCCCGGTGGCTTTTGTCCTATTCAGCCATTCACTCCAGAGGCTGGAGAGCTGGTGAATGATACTCACAAAAACACCAGGCACTGCAGCTGCTCTGTAATTCAGTCACAGAATTCTATTTCCAGCTCTGCTCTGTCCTGGCCTAGAGACCTTATATGTAGAAAGGATCAAGGACTCCTACCCACCCAACCCCTCCTATTGCATAGTCATTGGGAAATAAGCCTTGTGGAGGGACCAGCAGGGTGGATTTCTGAGCAACACTTGGCAATTTCCCAAGAGCCAGCCCCTCTGGCCTCGCACCTTTGGGAGGTGTCCAGTGATGAATGCCATCTGATGCCTGCAGCAGAAGAAACTCAATCGTATTGTTATCCACCTTGGGAATGAGGCGTCTTCGGAAGATGATCAAGCCACATGCTCTCATGGCCATGGTCTATCTAAGGACTTAACAAAGAAGATGTGGGACATTGGGAAGTTACACAAAATAGGAAGATCCATACTGGAAGGTACCACTCTGGTCCTGGAGAGTAGCACAGACTAGCTAACGGTGATCTCATAACCCACAGAAAAAGGCAGTATGTCAAGGACCAATGAGGGAATCCAGGAAACAGAGACTGACCTTTGTAACTGCAGGACCTTGGCAACTACCTTCAGTCAATGTGGCTTCTATCCCAACTCTTCCAGGTCTCCCTGTAAGACACAGGGCCGGAGTGTGTTTGTTATGAGACTGGAGATCCTCAGAAGCAAACACACTGAAACAAGAGAGGTGATGGGAATGGGAGAGATGTAGTAAAAGTATTGTCATCAAACCTACAATCCCATTCCCCTCAGCCTACATTCTGATGATTCAGAGGGGTTACCTAGGGAGGGTAGCTTGCTGTCCAAAAAAAGTATTTTGTTGGTTTTTTTGAGTCTTTATTTTATCCATGTTTTTTAATATGTTATACATTCACTGGGTCCAAATTCAAAACACAAAAGGGCACACATAGTAGAAAGTCTCTTTTCCACCCCATCAGAGACAAACTATTAATAGCATAGTGATCAAAAGCATAATTCTGGAGCCGGGGTTCAGGTTCTGGCTCTTACACTTACTGGCTATGTGACCTCCTATTCCTCATCTGTGAAATGGGATAATAATAGCTCCACCTCAAAGTGTTTCTGTGAGGATTAGATCATTTCATTTTTATAAAAGTGCTTTGGAATAGTGCCTGACACATAATAAGCACTCAATAGATTTCCATGTGTGTAGGAGAATGTCTAGAAAGATACACATCATTAATAATGATTTCTGGATGATGAGATTATAGGGAGCCTTTCATTTTCTGATCCATATATTTCTGTATAGTTTGAAATTTTACAGAGAACATATATTAATTTTATAATCAGCAATACTATAAAGATTTTTCCATTTCAGAACAAAAAGTCAACCACAACAAAAAAGACAAGGAAAGGAAAGTAAGAATATCTGCATAACTGAAAAGAAAATTCATCATCTGAAGGGGGACACATAATCAAGATAACAAAAATACTAGAGATCTTTTATGTGAGGCCCTGCTAAAGAAAAATTTGTGTCATTCATTCAACAAATATTGAACACCTACCATGGTACTAAGCACTGCTCTAGGCCTTTGCCCTCATGCAGCTAATATTCTAATGGGAGAGGCAAGCTTTAATTAAATAAACAAATTAAAAAATAATTGCCAATAAGGTACACGCTACAAAGGAAAAATGTGTGATGGGTAACCTGACTCTGTCTGAGGGATCAAGGAAGGCTTTCTGAAAGGAGGGATGTTTAAGCAGAGAAGCAAAGGATGAATCAAAGGTAAGTCAGCAGAGGGAAGGAGAGGACAGAATGTACTCCAGGTGGGAACAGCATGGGCAAAGGTCTTAAAGTGGGGCAGTAGAACTAAAAGAAAGCCAGGTGGCTCAAATGCAGTGAAGGCCTGGGAGAGTGGCCCAGGCAGGATAAGGCCTGAGCATGTCAGCAGGGCCACAGAAGGAGCTGGTGCTCAGGGACAGCAGAGATCATGCAGAGAGGGTTTCTGGAACAAGAGCTCCTGTCCTCCACGGCCCCTTTGTTGCTGTTCAATAAAGATGAGCTTGTGGCTGTCAAAGGCATACAAATCAGGCCCAAGAAGAAACCTGTTCCAGCGCAATTCTCAGGACTGCCAACAGATAATAATGTTATTCTAGGGAATAGCACTTTCTCATCAAAACCACACAACCAACACCAGGACCTTTCCATACCTTTCTAAACCTGTACCAAAAGTTTTTAAGGATTGAAAATAATCTGAAAGGGCATTTTTTAAATAGTCTGTGCTCTCACATACTGTTGGTGGAAGAGTAAATTAGCATATCCCCTTAGGAGAGCAGTTTGGTAATAACTATCAAAACATAAAATGTATATTCCCTTAGAACCAGCAATTCCATTTCTAGGCATTCTCACATACAGAAAGACAGGAGTTTAAGATGCATACAAAAGGATGTTCACTACAACCTTATTTATAATATCTAAAAGATCAGAAACACATATCTATCAATATGGGAATGAGTAAAAAGTATAGTATATCTATATGATGGGATATCATGAAGCCATTAAAAAAAACAAGGCAGAACTAAATGTACTGCTTGTAAGAAGAGATTTGCAGACATATCAAGTGAAAAAGTATAGTTCAGAATAGTATGCATAATGCAATCCTGTTTGAGTTTAAAAATTCATATATAAAGTGGTAGCAGGCTTTTATTAAATGCCGTGTTCTATTTTCCTGGACTCCCTCCCTATTTATGCCAAGAACTTTCTCCATTCTGGAAGCCAGAAGAAAGTACTTTGTCACTGCAGAACTGGTGAACAAAGATTTCAAATTACTGGTTCACGGTTAAAGCAGAAACACATAACTGATCTCATGTCCTCCCTATAAAGATGCTCAAAAAGTATTAGAAAGTTATAGATGTAGAATACCTTGTTCCTGACCCAGGTCCCATGGAGTGAATGTTAGAACCCCTAGATATGCTTAGGCATTCAAGACTAGAGGGCGCAGTACCCTGCCTAGGACAGAAGCCCCAAAGTTTTCCTCCACACCACTGCCACCACCAATACAGCACAGGAAAGCAAAGATGCCTGCATAGGGAGCCAAGAAAGACAGGCCTGGGATGGCCATGTCAAGCCACTAGGGAAAAGAAAGTGGACCAATATTTTCCTACACAGTAGGAAAAGCACTGCAGGGGTAGAATCTCAGAGTAGCAACAAAGGTGCATCCTAGCAAGAATGTATTTTAATGGGTGCCAGTAAATAGGGGTGACCACATCTAAGAGCTACATCAGCTAACAGTTCCTCTCAATGGGACCAGAAGAGCTAGGATCAGATGCCCACTCTCCATCTATGTTCTATACTCATGGAGAGGACAGTTCTTCTAGAAATGCAGAACTCCTCATTGCCCTTTCAATTGCTTGGCTTGAGCCAGCTGTTCTCCAGAATTCCTCTCACCTACTCCATACATGCAACCTTCTACTCATGCTTTCAAAAGCAGCTCAGATGTCACTCCTCTGTGAAGCTTTCTAGCTTCTAATCACATCATCAAATAAACTTCTACTACAGGGTTAGATCAAAGAAGCAAAAGCTATGAGCAATAGAAAACTAAGGATTTGTTATAAAGATTGGACCTCATGCAACTATGGAAGTTGGTTAAGAAATCCACACAACTCTGTTGCCTCTGCATCTGGCACTGGGCCTGAAGTCTCTATAAATCAGTGAGGCCAACAGTTGGGAACAAAACTGGATGTGAATGGAGGAGAGCCAGGACAAACTGCAACCTGTGGGAACAAATTGGGACCTAGGAAGACAACTGAAACTCATGAGGACAAACTGAAATCTGCAACTTCCTTTCACGGTCTCTAAGTTCAGTGACTCAAGTGACCTATGGGAAAAAGTGGAGCCCTCTGCCACAGAGCTGAATGCACACCTGGCCCAGGACTCAGAGGAGTTGAAGGAGGAGATTCAGCAGGAGCTTGGAAAGATGCAGGCCTTGGTGCTATCCTTCACCAACAAGGTGAGCCAACAGATCAGTATCAAAAGTATATATACTGACACCATGCCTGGTACCTTACTCTGTCCCTCACAGTGTACTGGCTGCTACTTCACTTCAGCTTTCCAAATCTCACACAAAATTTTCTTGTGGTCAACCCTAATCTGGAACCATATAGGAAGGGAATCCTGGGAATTCTGCTTAGCTAAATTGATACAATACAAAGCCACCACAAGCACATATACTTACCTAGCACGGTAAATCTCTGTCAGTGCCTCTGGCAGGGGACAGCCAGACTATAATCTCTGTTTCCTTGGGACCTAGCACAGCAGCTCTCAACAGATGTTCATTGATTCAAAAGAACTCTTTCCCCACCTCCCACTCAAACAAATGTTTGAGTATGTTCTGGGGCCCTGGGAAATAGCCCAGTGTTTTCCTGAAGAGTGCCATTTACATAAAAGTGAATGGAACTATTGTTGGGGGTTTTCTGTTTTTCTGGAGACCGTGGAGCTGAAACTGTCCAGGGGTTTGAAAGTAGCCAGCTTTCACACGCGGACTCCAAGTGGATTCAAACCTCAGGGGGTTAAAGAACACAGCATCCAATATGCAAATATGCCTGCAGCCAGGATTGCGGAGGTGAGAACTCCAGGCTGACAGCAGGCAATTCACACTTCAGAAAAGTGGCAGAGTGCCTGAGGTGGTTAGAAAAAACCTGAACAAAAAAACCCCTCAATGTCATCAGAAGGTTCCAGAAGCTAAGGAAAAGTACTCTTGGCTTTCTCTCTATATACAATTCTCTCACAGCCTAGGAAGCTTAAGACCTAGATGCCAAAAAAGAATTTACAAATAAATGGCTATGCTGATATGTTCCAATGTTTTTGTTAAATTAATCATAGTGCTATAAAAAGTCCCCACAAATATACCTTTAGATATAGAAAGAGCTCCCAAAATTCTCCCTCTGACCTGTTCCCCATAGTCTAAAATCCCTTTAACAGAAAAAGTGTTTCAGGCTACCACATTATCAATTAAGTGACTATACTGTGCCAGTTACACTGTGCAAAGTTTTTGATAACTATCATTTCTAATGCTCAAGACAATGCTTTAAGAGAAACATTATCATCTCCTGTTTATGATGAAATTGAGATATTAAAAAGGGTTAAAATACTTGTCCAAGAGCATACCTGGCCTGTAAATGGTAGGATTTGAATCCAAGTAAGTCTAACTCCAAAGTCTATATTTTTTTCCCTTTCACAGCTCTGCTCAACATGAAACAATAGGGGTTAGGGCACAAAAGGCCCTGAGAGAGCACACACAAATGATTTATAAAATCTCTTCCAGTTTCAAAATTCCAAGTCTTTAATATATATTTATATGGAGGTTATATAGCTCAAAATCCTTTCCACTAAACAGGTTTTAGTTGGAGGGAGAGGATGGTATATGCAAGTCCTTATGCCCAAAGAAGACACTAGAGGGGTAAAGTGGAGTGTATGACTCCTAAGGGTGCCTATCTGATAAGGTTTTCTGCTCTTTTCTGGGAAGCAGAAGACCACATGTTCAAAACCATACCCAGTAGCCTGGGGATTCCCATGCAACAAGTATTGGGAACACTCTCCATGCTAGCTTTGGAGAAGTACACAAGAGCCTAACCTAGGGCCCTAGTGTCCAGAAAATTTGGCCAGGCCACTCCACCATGAGGAGGAAGGCCAACTCTTTGCCTGCCCACAAGCAACTCTATGTGACTGCTCAGCTTTCCCTTACCTCCTGAATCATAATTGTCTTTTCTCCAATTCGCCAGTTTCCTTCTCCCCTTTTGGAGTAGACAGAAACGTGGCGCCCATCCACAAGTAAAGCTCTCTCTTATAATGACAAAAAAAAGAGGAAAAGAAAAAAGAAAGGAATTAAAAAGAAAAAAGCTCCTAACTACCATGAATAAATTGAGACAAAGAAAATATTCCCTTAACTGTACCTTTCCCTGGACATCTGCCACTCCATTCGTCTTGCAGAGACCAAGCTGCTGAGTCATTTTGTTATCTTTGCTATTTGGCTGAGGGAAGAAACAGATTTCACCTGTAATGGCATGAATACTGGCTTTTAGGATGAGGCCAAAGTCAGACAAGGTTGGGACAAAAATCATTTAGTGAAGGGGATTTTTTAAGTGGCATGTTAGTGCCATCTGCTGTCCAATTCTAGAAAGCAAACTTGGGGAATTCTAATATCAGTCTGAAGGGATTCATTTACTAATCTAATGTCTGCTGAGGGTGTCCTATGCAACAGGCAGTGTGAAAGGATTGAAAGGTAGCTACAAAGCTGAATATTACAAAGCCCCTACTTTCTAGAGGTTCACAGCCTAGTGAAAGTGGAAGACATTCAAACAGACAAGTTACAGTGTATTTTGTGCATCACAAGGGTATATGTAAGATGGAAAGGTAGCAAAAGAGGATCTTTAGGTAAAAGGGTTACCCCACAAAGATTTTGAAGGATGGCAGAATAAAGGTGGAGGCAAGGGGCACTCTAGGCAAAGGGAAGAGGGCGGGCAAAGACTCTCAAGCACAAAATGACATTTCATTGGTAAACAGCTTAGTTTTATATTCTGTAAGCAATGAAGCCTTTGACTGGTTTTAGGCAAGTCTGATAACTTGGTCAGACTGACACTTTACAAATGACATTCTGACAGCATGCAAGGTGAACGAATTATAAGGAAAGATTGGAGGCAAAGAGACCAAACAGTCACAAGCCTATTACAACAGTCTAGTTGTCAAATGATAATTAGATTAAGGCCGAGGCTGTGAGAAAGGAGAGGAGGGGATGAATTTGACATATATCTCAAAGTAAAATTGATAATATTGATGTTTCATTGTCTAAGGGAGAGAGAGAGATGTTTTATAGTCCAAAGGAAAGAGAGAGAGGTATATGGTTTGAGTACAGTGTGAAGGAAGGGGTAGAACATAAGCTAATCACTTCTATTTGGACAAGTTAAATTTGAGTGCTACAGACTACCCACAAGGTAAGTGAACAGATGGGTCTAAAGTTCAGTGATCATCTCCTCCCATCTCTTCATTTCCCACAGTGGAAATTTTCTATTAGAGAAAGAGTTTGCTCCCACTATATGTACCTCTACAGCCCACTTCCCTCCAATTTGGGTAAGTCTACCTGTCCAGCCTCTCTGGTATTCCAAGTATTTCCATCCTCTTTCAGTCAGAAATAGCACAACACAACACAGAAAAGCATGGCTGGCTTTGCAGTCAGAAAGACCTAACTACTGCATTTAAAGTTGTTACTTAGAGCAAGATACTTAACTTCCTCGTTTGTAAAATGAAGTTAACACCTACTTTTCATGGTTGTTGTACAGTTTAAAATAAATGGATGTAAACAGAGGGTCTACATATGAGCTAAATTGGGTACTCAGTTAGGGTAAGTACACTAGCCTACTGACTAGTGTATTTGCTTGTTTTGTTTTTTGTTTCTTTTTTTAGACAAGAGTCTCACTCTATCACCCAGGCTGGAGTGCAGTGGCACAATCATAGCTCACTGTAACCTCAAACTCCTGGGCACTAGCAATCTTCCTGCCTCAGCCTCCCAAAGAGCTGGGATTACAGGCATGCACCACCATGCCTGGCTAATTTTTTTTAATTTTTTGTAGTGATGGGGTCTGGCTGTGTTGCCCAGGCTGGTCTGGAACGGCTGGCCTTACGCGATCCTTCCTCCCAGTCTCCTAAAGTGCTAGGATTACTGACATGACCCACTGCACCTGCTAGCTCCTTCTTATGAGGATAATAGCTACCATTTTTTGAGAAGTTACTACTTGCCAGGCATTGTGCCGACTGCTTTACTTTCATTATTTCACTTAATCTTCACACAACCCCCTGAGGCACTACTGCCATTTTTCAGAATAGGAAAAAGGAAACTATGGTTCAGAGATGTGTTTTGTCAATGATTCAAACGCAGGTCTGCCTGACTCCCAATATCACTGCTCTTAACCTCGACTCTACATTAGCGTTTTATATTTGACAATTTGATTGCATTCAGTTTACTTTAAGCTGTCACATCCTTATTGCTGTTTTTTAAGTGGTGGGACTCTTGTGTGACTCTCTTTACTTCTGCTACGATATTACCCACTCAATAGTGAAGGAATTAAAAAACAAAATCTCTTCGGTAAGCAGGTGGCGTTTAACAGGTAACAACAAAGTGAAATTGAGGCCCAGGGAGGGGAAGGTATGGCGCCCGGGCCGCTGGGCCCTAAGTACGGGCCTCGCCCGCCTCTGGGATTCTGACGAGCCACCCCATCGCCACTCGCATCGGGGAACGCAAGGCTCACAGGGTCACAGAACCCTGCCTTGTTCCGGTGCTGACAGGAAAACTGAAGTCCTACGAGCAGATGGGGTCTGGCCTGCCCACACCTAATTGCCAGCTTGGAGGGCGCGTCCACCTTTGACCCTGCAGTTAGTTAGCAGCAGACTGCCATCACTCCAAGCCTCAGTTTTTCTACAGAGAATTAAATCTAGCGGCCTCTTAGGCTACTCACCCGTAGCGGAAGGAGGCAGGAGGCGGGCCTTGAACGGAGACTGGAAGTACGCCGACCAATCAGGTAAGCTCGGTTGCGCTGTGGGCAACCAACAGAATTGGGCAATAGGATCCTCGACCCGCCTCAAAGGTGCCGTTCTCTCACTCTGAGAACGTCGCGAGATCTTAACTCAAGTGGCACGAGTGGTTGAAAGACGGAAATTGAGAGTTACGCCCACTGTTCTCTCGGATCTCTGATTGGTCTTCTAGAGAAGAAGGCGGCGAACGGCAACCAGTTCCCTGCATGCCCATTGGTGGGCGGTGCGGGACGGCCGACGCGCGGGCAACAGCGCGGGCGTTCGAACTGGTGCTTGGCGGCGTTGCCATGGAGATGTGGCCTGGCAGTCGCTTGGGGCTCGCGGGTTGACAGGGCGCTCAGGTTGCCGGCCTTGGGGCTCTCTCCAGACCGCGCCGTTTTCTCCTCAGATAAGGCTGGCCGAGGAGGAGTTTGGAAGCCCCCGAGGTGAGAAAGGGCGGGAGCAACAGAGGTAGGGCAGGCTTGATCGGTAGCGTGGCGCTAGCCCGCGTGAGAGGGTGCGCGTGACGCCCGCCGGGTGCGAGCAGACGGGCGGTTGTAGGGGAACCGGGAGTTGGCGGCTGCTGGTTCTTCCGGATGTTCACCTACTCTCCTTTCACCCCCATAACTTTGCCTTTTCTTCAGCAATTATCTCATGAAGTCTTTTCTGAGTCTCAGAGTACTCTTGCCTTTGACCCCATAACCCTGACTGGAACCTTTCTTAGAGCGCTTCTATTCGGTCTTGGGTTGTTTGTGTACTTCTGGGAATCCTATTCTCCTCCCTTATCCCATATAATTCTGAAGAGTTTGAGGTAAAGCAAACATCTTTCACAATGTCTTACGAATAATATATTTTCAGGAAATATTTGTTGAGTTGAATTTAATTCACCACAAATAGATTGGATTCCCCTTTATGCCCTCCCCAGTTATCTCTCCCAATCAGAGATGACTTTTAATATTGAGGACGGGGGGGGGCACCCCAATCTCATATGTCAAAGGATTTGAAAGTTTACGGTTGACCTTTCTACCCTTTGTGAGAGGTTAAACTTTTTTGGATTGGTTGCTACAGCTCTTCCCGCATTGTGGTTTATAGCCTTGGTCTCCCAATACATTTATTAGACTCTTATTATTCTTTCCTTTAAACAAACCATTCTGTTGCTGTATGCCAAGATAGTTTAATTCCTTTTAGTTTCTTAGTGACCTGCAACTATTATCACATTTTAAATGTGCTTTGAAAAATGTTTTAAAGCATTTCCTCCTTTGTATTTGTATTCATCTATAAGTAGGGAGGCATTGTAGTCTCTCTACTTCAGTGCATATTATAGCTGCGCAGATAACCTCCCATCCATCCATCAGATGTCCATCATAAAATTGCATTATCAAGACTTGTTTTGTTGTTAACTTATAGACTATACATTTACAGTCTCATTGTTGATGATTCTTCCTTATATCAAATTCATAGATTGATAGTGACTTTAATAAAAGGAGTGAAAAAAATCAGATACAGGCCAGCCATGGTGGCTCATGATTGTAATCTTAACACTTTGGGAGGCTGAAGTGGGAGGATCAGGAGTTTGAGACCAGCCTGAGCAACATAAGACCCTGTCTCTACAAAAAATACAAAAATTAGCTGGACATGGTGGTGAGTGCTTATAGTCCCAGCTACTTCGGAGGCTGAGGCAGAAGGATTGGGTGAACCCAGGAGTTTGAGGTTGCAGTGAGCACTGCACTCTAGCGCAGTGAACACATTGAGACCCTGTCTCAAAAAAAAAAAAAAAAAAAAATTAATAGGGCCTAAAAGAACAATACTATCAACTGACTTGACCATATTAACTTTTTTAGAATATTCCACCCAACATCAACAGAGTATGCAATCTTTT
>CAUYPO010054595.1:0-11273 GCA_963574435.1 Cheirogaleus major | reverse complement strand
CTGACTGCCCTCATCTCCCCATCTGGTTGTCTCCCACCCTGCTAGGTCTATGGTTTCCAAGGACTATGTCCAGTGACTTTGTAAAGGTCCCATTAATACGAATGCTATGGACCTATCCATCCAGTCCTTAAACCAAGATTTTTTGAGCACCTACTATGTTCCAGGCACTGGGAAAAGTGCTGAGGTCAGGAAGAAGAAATAGCCTTGCCCCACCCTCAAGGGGCTCAGCCCATCCCCTCTTGGCTGTGGCTAAGCCCTTCCTCCTCTGTGGTTCCAGCTTAGACAACTGAGGACCTGCAGGGAACACACTCAGGGGCCCCTGTTTCCTGCCATATCTTTGGTTTTCGAAAGTTCAGAAAACAAAACAGGGGATTCCGAAGCAGCCAGTGTCTTAGCTTCCTTGCACTCCTTGCCTGACTTCCTTTTCCGTGCGTGGGCCCAGGGAGCGTTCTTGTAACCATGACTGTTCTCTGTCGCATCTATCCTACTACTTGGCTTCCTAGGAAACCCATCAGCTTGTTTCTTTCCTTTCTTTTTTTTTCCTGGAGCCCAAGAGAATCAGGGCCTTGAAGGGATTTTTTGGTGTGGTGTGTGGTGCAGGCTGCCCACACCTAGCGGGTACCTTTTTCTGATTCATATAAAGGTGCAGTATAGCTGTCACTCCTGGCTCAGCAAAAGCCTTGAGGCGGGCCTCTCACCCCTCGGGCCATCTGGGAGGCTGGCTCCTGTGCCCAAGGCCATCCTTGTCCCATCTGGGCTTAGTGAACCTGAGCCTGGAACCAGGAACCAAATAGTTACTCCACTGGTTGGCTTTTTTTTTTTTTTTTTAACCTTATTTACTTTTAGGATGCAAGCAGTCTTTAGGGTCAGGCTGGGATTCTTCCTGATCCCTAGTTGGAACATATTGCTTCTGCCACATGGTTGCTTAGGGATGGGCAAGGGCCCAGAGAGCATAAGTCCTGACATCACCAGGAACTGATGACCTCCAGGTGTCAGGGAGCATCGGGGACCATGGGCAGGCTTGGGGTTTGG
The DNA here is from genome assembly GCA_963574435.1 of Cheirogaleus major. Taxonomy (NCBI): domain Eukaryota; kingdom Metazoa; phylum Chordata; class Mammalia; order Primates; family Cheirogaleidae; genus Cheirogaleus; species Cheirogaleus major. The sequence goes on along the minus strand of CAUYPO010054595.1, from coordinate 10,241 downwards.
GAAATGTCCTGGGCTGTAGGATCATAAAAGCTCACTTGCACCTGTTTGAAAGCCAAGTCTCTGGATGTTGGTTCTTAGAAGGAGGAAAAGAGATGCACTGCTTACTTACTAGACTAGAAGCACTGCATGAATGATGAAGAGGCTGAGCAGATTTTGCCAGATATTGCTAATTAATTCTCTCACTGCTTATTTTATACATGGTAAGAGTTGGGGAGAGACATGCTAATTGGCTTCAAGGTCTCTGAGCCAAGCGCAGCCAATCTGAGAGAGCATGTGGCTTCACGTTCTCTCAGCGCTCATCCCTGTACCAGAGTTTCCTGCTTCTGAGCACGAGGAATCCCCTGGTGCATTCTTCTAGGTTCTTCTGCGGGGCTGGTTTGGGAAGACCGTGATGGATACAGAGATGGATCTGGAGTCAAACAGACTTGAGATTAAATCCCAATTCTGCCTCTTCCCAATGGAGGAGGGAAGTTGACTAAAATGTTATAAATTCTGAGCCTCGGTTTTCCCAAAAGCAAAATGGGAAAGATCCCATGTAGGATGCTGGGCTGACGTGAAGGTGGGTGAGAGATGCCAGCAGCTCTCAGTCAACGCTGGCCTGAAGCTGTGTTTGAAAAGCATATTCTTAATTCTCCGCGCTTTCTCTCCCGCCAACCACTAAGGTGTGCTAATAAAAACAGGAGTAAAAAAAGATGGGTGTGGCCCTCCATGGAGGTAGAGTTTATGGAAATGGATTTACAATGGACAGACCAAGGAAAGGTGAAGGACTTGGTGGATGGAGAGAGATGGAGTAGAGACTAGTCTGCTTTGGTCTTAAGGCTGGTTCTGAGATCACAGAATTAAGAAGATCTCAGTGGAAGGGCAAGATAGATCAGATGGAAGATAGATCAGGCCCAGGGAGGTGAAGCCCTTTCCCGGGGTCACACAGCTGGTTGGGGTGTGGGGGAGGCAGTGCCCAGTGGCTGGATTCCTGGGTCAGGTGTCTTCCACTCCCCCACGTAGCTACTCTTGTCACCATATGCCCCAGTCGGTGGAGGGACACTTCCTGGGAGACAGAGAGAGCTTGTGAGACTCCCAGTGTTCACTGCCTTCCGCTTCCTGCTTCTGATCGCTCTGTGAGCAGCTGGAGACCCTCCCGTCTGTCTGTCCTGTCTCCAACTCCCAGCAACCGGCCTGTTCCATGGTTCCATGGGCTGATCCCTTTGGGGATTTCCAGATGATGTCCCTGGGACTTGGCAGAGCTGTGTGGGGAATCTGGTACTTGCATTTCCTATCCTTACGGGCCGGGGTCGCTCTCTCACCTTCACAGGCTGCTGAGAGGAAGGGTGACTGATGTGACCTCACGGGAGGGCAGTCCGGCCCTGGGCAACAAGAGCCTCAAAAATGTGCCTACGCTCCAACTGTTGTACCAGTCTTACTTCTAGACATTTAGTCCAAAGAAATAACTAGGCAATGGGGTCCACTGCTGCATTGTTTATAATTACCAAAAAAAAATTAAATGTCTGTTGTAGATAGATTGCTTAGATTATGCTTGCTTAAATTATGACTGCCAAAGAGTCATAAAATAGCTTGAGGTGGTTGTATATTGATGTAGGAATAGTCCCATGATGCACTTTTGGGGAACAGAAGTTGGTGTGTTAAAGAAAGAGAGAGAGAGACACGAACATGCATATAGATGCTCAGAGAAAAGGCTGGATGTGTATACGCCAAACTATCAACACTAGTTATCTCTGGGGTGTGGGATTTTGGGTGATTTTAATTTGGACCAGTATTTTCTGGAAAATAAAATTTCACAATAGTGACACATGACTTTGATAATCAGATAAAAGAACAATGGTGGGAAAGCGAGGACTCAGATGATCTCCTGCGCTGGGGTCTGGGACCCCATGTGGGAAGCGGGCACAGACTGTTCTTTCCCGGGTTATGCCCTCTGGCTCATGGGGGGGACTCTCAAATCCTGTGGTCAGTTCCCGGGGAGTCCTGATCGCGCCGTGGATCTAAAGCTCCAGGTCCTTGTCTCCGAAGTGCCCACAGTGGGTGGGGTCCGCCCCGGGGGATGCCATGGGGGTGTGTCCGTTGGGCGCCGTGGGTGGGCGGGTGTCCTCTGAGAAACCAGGATGCAGTGGCCCTCCCTGTCCCAGCCCAGAAATAGCCAGGGTCCTGTGGGTTGGCACAGAGCCAGCAGGTCGCCTCCAGCAGGGACAGCAACCAGAGAGCAGAAGGAGCATCATGGAGACAGACGTGGCGTTCCTGTAGGCGGGGCTCGGACAGGCGGCGTGGTGACCGGCTGGGGCAGGAAGAGCTTGGTGGGCTCCCATGGGCCTAAGAAGAGGCTGCGCAGGGGCTGGGAGGGAACTCTGGACTTGGCGTGAAAAGACCTGGTGTGGTGGTTATGGAGCCCCGGGCATCCACATGGTCTTAGGCAGGTCACTCTCCCCCAGAGCCCCGTCTCCACACCTATAAAACGGGGCATCCCTGCAGTGCGTCACCACAAGGTGATCGTAGGTGAAGGTCTTTTGACACCTATAGATGTAAAGGTAATGGCGTGACGTCTTAGCAAGTCAGCACATGGAGGGTGAGAAAGCCCTCACCTTCCTCTAACATGCAGTGCCATCTCTCCAGAACTCCACCTGAGCCACTTCCTCCTCCAGCACCGTGGCAGATCACTGTGTCTCTGTTGAGCAGCCTCCGATTGAGCAGCTGAGCTGTTTTGGGGCAGTGAGGGAGAGCGTACAACCTAACACAATCTCAGGCTCTGTCTGTCTTTAAACCCCATAGTCCAGCAGGGACTGGCACTACCTGGGACAGCAGCAGATCCCTGTCTGGGGCTCACTCAGCAGTCAGAGGTGGGAGGAAATGCCCTTTTAATATTGAGTATGTGTGTGTATACACACATATATATATATGCATAATAAAAAATATTTTTATGCCAGACAGAATCACTGAGTTCAGCTTGGCTAGAGGCATGCACGTATGGTGCAAATTCTCCGTATACAAATAAAAGGAAGTTACTTTGTTAGTTGAATGGGTTATTAGCACGGCCCCCTTCATGGGAAATAGTCGGATCTGTTTCCTCTGCTTTGGATGTCATTCTTTTGCTTGAGGACCAGTGTCTGAGGCAGATGCCTTTGATACTTAGGAAAGAGTCGCGATGGCAGTTTGCATTCACTCTTTGACCAGGAGGGATGCTCCCTACTTGTGCAGCATACTAAAACTGCCTGTGACAAGCCCGGGGCTTTTGTAAGAAAAGGAGCACACAGAAGGCAGAAAGGGACCTTGTTTGGGGAGGTAGCCTCAACCAGAGACTTCATGACACAAACAACGAGGCTCCCCCTGTGCTGGGATTGTTTACTCAGACCTTGGAACTTTGCAATAGCAGGCTGGGTCCAGCGAGGAAGAAAAGGGATGAGACTTCCTTTTCTGCCAGATAGGATTTCTTTCAGGCTTGGTCACCAGCTGGCATCTGTGGGGTAGGGACAGGGGCTGTGGGTGGGAGGATGTGGGGAAGGTGGGGGTGAGCTTGTGGGACCTGAGAAACTGTGCCTAAAGCCTCCTTAGTTATTCTGAGTGCCACACTTAGATGCCTGCAGAGTAGCCCGCTGATGGCTGGCAAAGGGTCTGCTGACTTGCACTTGGTTACTACTAAAATGACAGGTTTAAAAAGAGGACATCACTTCTAATTCCAGAGAAAATAGGCAGGTAAGTGTGCTAAGAGGTGTGTACGTGTATATATGCTTGTGTATATATATGTATAATAAACATTTATCTGTATGCATGTGTATGTATGCACAAACATAAACACACAGGATACACAGGATGTTTATAAAAGCACCAATTGTTCTATATCTATGCAGTTGAAAACAATGCAGCTCTCTAAGGGATGAGGCAGGGCTCTATGAACTGACCTACAGAGAATGACAAAAACCAGATCACCAACAAGTACATTCTATATGATTCTCTTAGAGGGGGAAAACGTATCCCCAGGGTTATATGGTTCATATTATCATAGGAAAAAGTCTTGAAGCGTAGTTATAACTGGGTGGTGGGAGTTTAGGTTATTTAAACAATTATTTTATAGTTTTCTTTTTGTTTACTTCTTTTTCCCTCAGCCTTTTTTTCAGTGAAGTTGTATTTCTTATGTAAAAAAAAAAAAAAAAAGGAATACTACAAGAAAATAAAAAGCATGGAGAAACCCAGAAAACTTACAGGGAGTGTGGGCACCAGGAGCTGCAGTAGAAAAACAGATAGCTTGATCTCAGTTTGTTAAATTTTGAGAAATTTCAGAATCCATATTGTACAGATGACAGGCAACTGAAGTCCTGAAAAACTAACACTTTTTTCCTTTTTTAAAACTGGATATCCACTATGTGCCATCTGTTGATTATTCTCTTCTCTGCACTTCCTGGCATTTTAGGTAGCATCACATTTTAGCTGGGATAGAATGTACCGTGTGTCTTCAGATTCTGCAGACATTTACTGGGCACTGGGGTACCCACTGTGAGTCCAAATCCTGCCCCCCAGAAGGTGTCCATGGTGAGTGAGTGAAGGTGGGAGGCTCTGAGTGGGGCTTTCTCTCTTCTGTTCCACTTGATCTCCATGACAGCCCTAAGGGCACCTGCCACTTGAGGGGAACATAGAGGCAGAGACAGGATTGGAATCCTGGCCTCCAGCCCCCAAGCCAGTGCTCCCAGCCCCCGCAGAAGGGAGAGGGCTGAAACCCAAGATGCTTTAAATCCCTGCTGCTCTGAGCCCTGAGATGTGTTGGGGTGCTGGGGTTTTGCTGATCATTATCCTCGCAAGGGGCCATTCTGAAATTAAAAATCTCCAAGTGAACAAATCTCTGGCTCTTCTGCTCTCCCAGTCCTGAAAGTGAGGCCAGGAGAGATGAGCTTTTGCCAGGAATTGAGCGAGTGACTTTGCGTGGAGTGTCAGCTTCTCCACATTGCTGGGTGTTAGCTTACCCCTGTCCGGCACCAGCAGCAAAAACAGAGCCAGGCGTGGCCTATAGCAAAGCTCCCAGTTTAAATATGTGAATTCATCTGGGCCGGGACAGCTGCATAGCTCAGGCAGGGCAGAATCTGCCACCCTACCCGTTTCCTTGAAATCTATACAGGAACACAGTTCCAAATAGCTGGTGCCAGGCCCTGCAAGCTCCTACTTGTAAAAGTGGATTTTAAAACATGTGATAGTATGTGCCTCCTCCTGTGCCTTTGGGCTTTTCTAGGTGTCAGCATGAATCTCACTCATGTGAGCTTTACACTGACCCTGGGAAGTGGGCCGGGAAGGGCGGTTATGACTATTATTAACTCCTTTTGCTTTCTCTCCAGTCCCCTACAATCCATTCTCCAAAAAGCAGCCAGAGTGAACTTTTTAAAATGTCAGTCACATCTTGGCAATGCTTTGCTCAAAGCCCTCAGTGGCTTCTCAACTCCTTAACAAGCTCTAGAAAGTTCTATGGGACCTAGCTTCTGAGTCCCCTGGCCTTGCTGTGGCCACACACATCTAGCTGTTCATCGGATGCTCCAGGCACCAAGTCTGTCCTTGCCTCACAGCCTTTGAACTTGCTGTCCTCTCCTCCTGGGACTTGTCCCCAGATATTTACTGGCTGGCTCCTTCTCATGGGGGATGTCCCCAATCGAATGTCCCCTTCCCAGAGGCCTTCCTTACCTCCCCTCCCTGCCCTGCCCCCATTCGCTGTCCCTCCTAGCACTTGTCATCATGTTGGGTGTTCATTGTTTGGTCTGTTTCCTCCACCATTATGTAAGTACCAATAGAGCAGAGAACTTGTTTGTCTTGCTCACTGCCTGGAAGATACTTGAAACTCTTCATATTTGTTAAATGCATGGAAGAATGCCCTTTCCAAAGAGGAGGAAATCGAGGCTCTCACCCCGGTTACCCAGCTGGCCATGCTGGGCTCAAACTTGGCTCCTGTGCTCCAGCCTTCGAGTGGGGGAAAGTCAAGAAGGAAAGTCTGTCTGGGGCCACTTAGGAGCAGACAGCCTCTCAGGACAGCATTCTTTTATATTGATGAGAAGCTGCAAATCTTTCAGAGATACAGGCCTCTGGGAGACTGTGCCATCTGTCGGCTGCTGTGTTGGAGCAAGCGTCAGGAGGAGGTCAAGGATCCCGCCCCTTGCGAAGCGTCGTGCCCCCAGGAAAGAAGGGCCAGAATTTAAAGATGACTTTTCTACCCTCCAGATGGGTTTTCTAGACCACAGGCAGGGCACATTGACTACAGACCTTAAGGGCCTCTATTCGGTCTCGTTGCTTCCCAGTTGGGGAAACAGGCCCAGAGACGGGAAGTGACGTGCCCAGGGCTACCCCAGGAGTTAGTGGTCCAGGCAGTTAGAACCGAGGCTTGCCGACCCAGCTGGGAGTTCTGGTGTCCCCCCTGCGGACTTGCTGTGCTGGTCCTGGGAGACAGGCGGAGTGCGCCACCCGCACGGGGCGCTCGCTCTGCTCTGGGTCTGCTCCCCAGCACGCGGGATTCCACGCTGGGGCTGGCAGAGGGGAGGGGTGTAGGGGCTGAAGAGTCCACTGGCCACGCTGGGGGGAGAGAGTCACATAAGGAAATTCACACCCTTCTTACATCATCAGGGGTACCCACAATGAGGAGGGGACAAAAACAAGGCTCTCTGGGGAGAATTGGTTTTACCTCCCACTGCTCCAGGGGTCACCCCGAGGGGCGCAGGAGACCACCGGCTTGCTGCCTATGGTGGACTCGAGCCTGGCACAGGGACCAGCTGAAACTGGCACCATTTTCGCCCTCCGAGTGTACCGCTGAAGAAGAGGGCAGGTCTGGACGGGGAACCTCGAGAGGCAGCGGGCACTCCGGAGCAGCCCCTGCCCTCGCTGCCGACTTCAGTCCCAAGCCGGAGAGGCATGAGCCATGTCGAACATTAAACCGATACCCTCTTTGATCCGAGCGCTCCTTTCATGATCGTGCCTGGTGGTTCAAAGAATCACTCCCCCGCCAGCTTACTGTTCCTGTTGGTGCCGAAAGAATGCCCGTAATTGTTACCAAACAGTGGACGGAGCACGGAAACGTGCCCCCCTGCCCAGCTGGCTCCTAGCTGGCACTTCATCACAACAGAGACGGCGGCGGGGCCCTCGGGCCTTCGGCGTTTCATTTGCACCCACGAGCCATGTCGGCTCGCTCGCCTCTTGGCCTGGGAACCAAGCGCAGCCAGATGCCCCCTGTAGCCCGAGCCCCCGCAGCGGCAGGGCCGCCTGCCTTCTGCTTCGTGAAAAATGGCCCTGGTCTCCATCAGACCCTAATTAGACTGCGTCTGGCCTTCACTCTACCGCGGCCTCCCCACAGAACGCTGACCACTGGCTGTTCCCTCCTCCGGCCAGGACAATGCCGGGCCCTGGCCCGGGCAGGCCTGCCAACTCCACCTCCCTCAGTCCTCACTCTGCACAGCAGGGCTGGCTTCCCACACCCGCGGCTTCTCCAGGGGGAAGGTCTGGGGGGCTCAACCGCACACTCAGGCAGACCACCTTTGGCCAGTCCAAACTAGTCCCCACCCCTGGGTGGAATGGGACCCAGATGTGACCCTGCATTTCTAGCAATTCCCCCCCTGCTTCTTGCTGGGCCTCTCTGCACTGCTCTGGGGTGTTCTTTGCACTTGGACTGATACCAGTCGATGTCCCTCGCTCCAACCTGACCTGAAATTGAAATGCCCTGAACAAGAGCAAGTGGGGCGGCCGGCGTTTCAGGCGGGGGCAGGTTGGCAGCCCGGCTGTGAGCTCACAAGGCCCCATATGGGTCGAGCTAGTACTTTGCATTTTCTTTTCTCTCTTCTTGGAACCGCTTCTTTTTTTTTCCTGCGGCCCTCTAGCCTCTTCCCTGTCTTGGGAAAGTGGGGGGCCTCTCGCAAAATAACAGTCTCCACCGCTGTTTACTGAGTGCTTCCTGTGCACCGGGCACCGCGCTAAGTCCCTTACAGGTGGTATCGCACTTAATCCTCACGACAACCTATGAACCATGTAGGATTGCATCTCCATTTGCAAGGTGCGGAGAGGTTAAATGCTTTGCCCAAGAGTTTGCAGCTGGTTGGAATTGGAGCTGAGCTCCAAGCCGAGGTCCTTTGGTGCCCAAGTCCTCACATACTTGGCATGGGACTGTGCCCCCCTTTTTCAGAAAGCATAGCTTCTGCCAAACCCGGGAACAAAAGACCTTCGGGAAGCTGCCTTTGACCTTTCCTACTGAGTCCCTGAGGCACAGACCGTGCACAGGCTGTTGGGAATAGACATGCAAGTTAAAGGAATTCTCCTTGGAAAACACCTGGGGGATCCGCAAGGCCTGGGCTGTGTGTTTGCCCTCTGAGGGCCTGGGATCCCGCTGCCATTTCCTGTACCCTGGCCTGGAATGCCAGCCAGTCACACGGACTGTCGTGCATCCGCCTCACACTTCTCTGCAGCCTCTGGCTTCTCCCGGTGGATTCTGCAAGGTGTTTCCTGCAGATCCTGCTGACGGCCTCTGCTGGCACGTAGCAAAATCGGCCTAGAACATCGTGATCTGCTGGCCTCAGCCTGGACAGGCTTTTGTTTTTTGTTTGGTTTAAAAAAAAAAATTTTTTTTTTCTTTTTTTTTCCCAACCAGGGGCGTGGGGGTGGAGGAGAAGGAGGGAAATGAAGGTAAAAATATTGACAGAGTGAAAAGCGTTGAACATTCCCTCTGTTTCAGAAATAGAAGCCTCCGTGGCTGGATGCAGGCTGGCTAGGCTCGGGTTGGACTGAGGGTGAAGTTGAGATCCAGGTGGCAGCTTGGCCTTTGTGCCTGAAGGCACGTCCTCCAGGAAGGTGTGGGAGCCCGAGGCTGGGCAGAAGAGCTCCCTCCTGTTGTAAGGACAGCTTTTTCTGAGGCATTCCAGGAACATTTGAAATAAGCCATCCAGGGTGCTCTAGGGAGATTAGGGGTGGACGATGTCCCTGGGAGAAGTTACTTAGAACACGGGAGTGGACGAATGTCCTCAGAATAGTGTACTTGTCTGTTAGAGCACTGTCTTAGCTACTTTGAAACCAGCGATCGAGGGAAGGAGCTGGATTTGATCTTCAGGGCTATACATATGCCCACCTGATATGCTGGGGGCGGGGAGCAGAGCCTAGTCCCCACTGAAGCATCCTAGAAGCATTTTTATTGCCTAGGATTAGCATATAATTGGAATATTAAAAGCAGAAGCCCTCACCTTCTCAGCATTCTTTAGATTTCTTCTGTAGGTAGATTTGGGAACATGTAGACCAGGAGAGTTTACCTGGCATTGATGTTAGCATCCACCCGACCCTACCTGGCATTAATGTCCAGTGCTTTAATCAGTGAAATTATCCCAGGTTTGCCTTCATTTTTATGAATAAACTCTTGGCTGGACTGTCAGCTTGGAAAATAAGACATGACTGCCTGTCCCCATGTCCCAAAGATGATGCCTAATAAAGAAACAGATCAGTGAGGGCCACTAAAATTGAGGCACGGAGCTGCAGGGCAAGCCCTCCTCAGCAGCTCTGCCCGCACTGCCCTGGACCAGCAACGTCCCGGTAGCTGCCAAAGGGCCCCTCTCGGTTTGAATGATGCAGTCAATGGACCAGGTGGGGCGATTAGGATCCCACTCGGTACTTGCTTCTGTCCCAAGTTTTGGCAACTGCAAGGCATCCAGGCAGGTCACAGGCTGAGAAAGACCCTTAAGACAAAGCTAGAAAAGGCATCTGAAGCTTTCTAATTACTGGCTCACATTTGATCAACTTTTGGGAAATGTAATTCTAGACCTAGCAAAAAGGAGAACATGCCAGCTCGGACCATTACTGATAAAGAGAAAGTAGAACCCAGGGGAAATGCGTGCATTACAAATAAAAAGTGATGGCACCCTTAGCTCCTGAGAGTAACAGGCAAACTAGAACACATCCAGTCCAACTCCTTCTAACTCCTTCATTTTATAGAATAAAAAATGAGGGCCCCAGGAAGGAAGTGACTTGTCAAATTCAGGTAGCAAAGGAATGGAAGAACCAGAAAGAGAATTTAGCTCCCCACTCCTGGCCCAGGGCTCTTCTTGCTACTCAAAACTTTCTATGTAATAAGACATTTTTATTTTTTGAAAAAAAAAATCCTGTACTTCCACACTCAAATGAGCATATTTATTTAATAGAGTAGGTAGAGTTATTTATTAAGTCACTTTAAAGTTGGGAGACAGAGTTTGTGTTGGAAACACTAGGGGTTTGTTTTTTTAATTTTGTTTTATTATGTAAAC
>CAUYPO010054594.1:0-28136 GCA_963574435.1 Cheirogaleus major | reverse complement strand
TTTTTGTGAGTGTATATTAGTGCCTGCTCCCCGCTGCGCTGGGTCTTCCGCAGAATGTAAGAGTAAGAGGGAACCCCAATAAAGCACGACAGAAGAACTCCAAGTGTTGCGTGGTCCTTGCTGGCGAGGGGCGCGCGACATTTGATAACTTAGTTATGAATATACTTTGGAATCTTTGGATATGGCATTTTGGAGCTCAGTCCCATTTTAATTGTTTTTTTTTTAAACACTGCTATACTTATAATATAATTATTTTATTTTCCAGTATCAGTTTTTCAGTCTTATCTAATAAGACTGAGGTCCAGAGTTGGTCTGTAGACTTTGCTGTCACAACCATGACTTGTCTATCCATTAGAGAAAGAATTCATGCTAGTCTCCATAAACCTAACTAAAACTTTCTGGAAAAATGTTGTTATATATCACCAAGTCTTGATCTCTAAGTTATAGGATTGAAAGGGACTTCAGAATTTGGGTAACCATATGGCTTTTTTTTTTTTTTTTGCCTAGGAGTATGGGTTTACAATCATTGCCCATAATAACTATTAATTGTGTACCATTCACTCCTTTTCACTTTTCCCAAATTAAATGATAATCATCTGTCACTGTACTTGGATTTCATTTCTTCCCTTCTCCCACTTTTCATAAATCTCTTCTGTAGCATCATTGACAGGCAAACATTGCTTGAAAATTTCTAGAGATATAAATCATTACTTACACAGAGTTGCCTTCCTTCGTTTTATAGTTCCATTTGAAGTTTTTTTTTTATTGTGTTTTCATTGAGCTAACTTCTGTTAGGTTTGGTTTTAAAACAAAGTAAGTATTTGAAAGAGTGAATAAAGCCACAGAAGAAAAATTGTGGTATCTATTTGAGACTTAAAATTTCTTTTTCTATATGATCCTAATGGAATGTGGAATATTTCAGGAAATAATTTTCAAATAGATAGGCAGCATCTGCTTCTCAAAACTGTTGTATGTATTCAGTGCATTATAAAAATATAGAGGATATTTAGCATTGTTTGCTTTAGCCTAACAAGAATTTCTGTATTGGTCATGAATATTTATAAGCTACAGAATTCTTCTGAAAATATATTTCTAGCAATACATCAAACAAAACCAAATATATGATTCATATAATATGCTATTTGTTTGCCAAAATTCTATCTTAACAGAACAAGGAAACTGAAGTGTCATCAATATTTTCCAATATTTGAAGGAATTTCCAATATTCTTTGATAAACAATGCCAAAAGCTCCATGCTCACTTAAAGGCAAAAACAACATATGCAAGCATTATTTAATAAGGTTTGTGTTCCAAGTTAGTGTTCATTGTAATGTGAAGAAAAATGTTTTTTAAAAAATTCATGATCATATTTCCAATAAATTACATTAAGTGTTTTAGAATTCCAAATTTAGATGCTAATGTCTCCATTATATAAACTTCTTTTGTATAGTGTAAAATTACAATATACAGTGTAGTTTATAGGGCCAAGTTCTGAATGTATGACCTCCCTTTAGACTTTCACATTGGCCACAGTAAATTCTTTCTGCCATTAACATTGGCCATTTTCCCAGATCTGCAATTTTAACAATCTAGTTGTCTTTAAATCTTTCAACAATGATGGGCTCACTAATTTGTCCTTCTAGTTTCCATATATTTCACCAATTCCAAGCGATTATTGGGTAGTGATGTTCAGTAATTGTTCATCATAAAAAATGCACATATTCCTCACTGTGAGAAACATATTTATTAATATACTATGTTTTATTTTTGGTTTTTTATATAGTCAAATAAATTGAAAATTTAATAATTTAAATAAAACACTTCCTCAATGTGTGCTTCTAGTGGATTTTTAGGATAATAAAATTATTTAAAGCTAACAATATCACAATTGAATATCTAGAATAGGAAATTTAGACATTGTAAAGCTATATCTAGGTCTTCTCGTTTGTGCTCATAATATGTGTGAATTTCATTTAACGTTCTCCTTTCTTCCATCTTTGCCACATTTTTGTGCCTACAAAAGTCACAGGACAGAGGAGGTAAAATTTAAATATAATATTTAAATCCTGAGCTGAGGCAGTTATGAGGATATGTAATCTCAGCATTTGCTTTTTTTGTTTGTTTGTTTAAAAAAAGTAGTTTTGAGTTTTGATCTGAATTATGGTTACACTGAAAGGAGAAGGACAGTAGTCCTTCCTGTATGGGCATTATTCACATTTCCAAGGATTCCTCTCTATTCTTTGAATGCTCAACCAAGTAACTGTGAAGGAAATCATTCATACTTCTTTTATTAAAAAAAAACTCTTTTGCACTGCTTGCTTCCTTTTTTATTCTGAGTCTGCATTTATATGCAATCCCCATGTGTTTTGTGCATATACTAAATTTTGAGAAATACTGGTAGTACACGTAAAACACAACAATACTGACATATAATCTGCCTTCCCTAAATGCTATTCCTTCTAATCATACTAAAAGAAATATGAATAGAGAAAAAAATGTGGTATTATAGAAATAAATTTGTTCAAAGCATTTCCTGCTCTAGTATTCATTTACATTAAAATTATATAACTTGTGATTTTGGTTTTTGTGAGACAGTGTGTGTGTGTGTGTGTGTGTGTGTGTTAGAAAGGGGAGGAGGGAGAGAGAGAGAGGAAAAAAGAAAAATATGCTTTTGAGACTTCATAGTAATGGGAAAAAAGTTATTGTTTTGATTCTAATTGTTTTCTTTAGGAAAAGGGTTGGTGAATGGGAATGTTTTCAAAAAGTTCTATAAAGTGCTATTTGTAGTACTTTAAAATGAATAATTTTATCATTTCTCTACTTTATCAGATGTGCAGAATCAAAAGTTTTCTTGTGAAGACTCTGATGTGGATGAATTATTTAAAGCAAAAGTGTCCATACTCTTTTTAGACTTGGATAGAATTACAGAAAAATAATACACAGTTTTATTTCTGAAAGTGTACTTGAGATTGAATACAGTTCCAGGGGTGTATAGATCTTAGTAGAAAACATGCTGACTCCTTTCACCATAAAAAAGTGTTTATTTCCTTTTCATCAAAAATATATACATAAAAACTGGATTTAAAGCGGTTTTAAAAAATAAATCATCTAATGTGCTTTTGTACCCTCTACCACAGAGAATGAAAGAAGAAAAACATCCATTTTTTATATAAAACTTTTCAGAAATACTACTCACATAGGTTACAACATTAGTTAACAGCCTTTTTAAATTAAGGGAAGGTAGGAATGATAAATATTCATTTTCACCTCTCCTCCTGGCACCAAGATGTAAATACAGTTAATTGTGGCCTCCTAAATACAATTATTAATCATTTTTACAGCAACATGTTATTTATGCCCAGATGTATGCAAATATTCTGGTTTCTATTCCTCCAGATGGTGTTTATTAAGTTAAAGTAGTCATATACGCCGAAGCAAGTGATCTACCACATTATTCCATCAGTTTACACAAAAGGAAAAGCAAAACAAAACCAGTACCCAACAGCCCTGAATTGATTCATGTTATTGATGCATTATAAATTTTAAGAAAATTTCAAAATCCAGGGGAGGTGTATGAAATTTCAAAAGATAGGTTGTGAAATGAAGTAACCATACTGCAATAATACTTATGCAATAAAATTTTATTCCTTCTCAATTACCTGATAAAAAGTTATTGCAGTTATGATAAACAGTCATACTTATGTATCTTGGATACAAAAATTACATACTTTTGTATCTATCAGTTTGAACTTTGTTAGGATTCAAAGTAGTATAAAAATAATTTTATTACTATTTGAATCTGGGAGAAGAAGACATTAATCCTGTCATTTTTGTTTTATAAGCAATGTAAGGCAAGGATCCTGAAGCCATCAGTGATAACTCATGTTTTCATAATAAACTAACATTAACTTCTAATGTAGACAACTATATTTTGTTTTTCTAATACTCAACTCTTTTCCTCCTTTTCAAACTTAGTAGCCAAAATAGTTTAAAAAAATTATAACTAAAAGACAAACAGAAAATAGTCTATTTCGAAGTGTGTATGTATATGTATGAGTTCATTGTATATTTCATAATTCTAATGCTTAGAAGCATTTTAAAATTCTGAATCCTATTAAAACTTTTACGTACTTTGCCAAAATTATGTAGCTTTCGCTATCTCATTCATAATCGGAAAAAAAGCCACAGCTCATTAAATTGCTTTTATGAGATTCATGATGGTAGTGATTGTTGTTGCAAAAAAACTTGGTTTCAGAGACGTTGAATAACTTGCCAATGTTAAGTCTAACAAAAGGCAGAGACAAATTTTGAACAATTCTTTGACAATAAACCCATACCGTTAACAATGTACTAAATCAGCTCACCTCCTTGATTCTGAATATATATTTGTTATATGAGTCAATTTGTATTCATTTTAACCTTAGGGTGCTTCTATAAACCAAGTGCTATTTCTGATTCACAGATGAGGAAACTGATGCACTCATTGCTTAAAGAAATAGATGCCTCAGGGAAGTCAATGCCCTACATTTAGTACATTCACCTTAAAATTATGGCCACGTATTTGCTTTTTAACTAAAAATATTGGTTTTATTAAATATAAACATATTTTTAACTTCTTTTATTTTGGATTAAGAATCTCTCTCTGATATCATAATATGCTTGTTACTGATATTTAAACAATATTTAAATATCCATTTTTATATACTCAGACTATGACCAGGTGACCAAAATGAAATTAATTTGGAAGCATGAATTAGCTGAATCAAAAGTAAAATTCAGTGCATATGAATTGGTTACCACTTTTAGGATCATCCTTTTGACATTAATAATCATGGGAAATCAGGCTTTGATCTTTGCCATTTATTACAGTATGCCCTTTATTCTACTAAGCAATTCTAAGAATAATATTAAAATTTAATATTTCTATAGGGCTTGTTTATGCTAGGCATTGTTCTAAGAGATTTACATATGTTATTTACTTTAACTTTCATACATTTTATATTGCATTATATTGCTGTTATTATTATTATTTCCATTTTATAGATGAATGCAGAAAAACAATGAGTTTAGGATGAAGAATCAGTCTGACAAGCTTAGGCTATAGAAGCTCTCACAACTGCATTTCCTCAACAGCCTTCCCAGAAACTTGCATCTGCTGATAACAGGAAGCACAGAGCCACTCAAAATTTTATTAGAAAAGAAAGCATAGGATTTTAAGAAATTTGTTATAGCATATTTAGTTTACCTAATTAACAGAGTTATATGTTCTTTCTTTTAGTCTGCAGGAGTATAGCTTTTTGGCTATCTAGATAATTACTAGATTAATACAAATATTTACTCTATGGATTTGCCCAAAGAAATTAGTGGTCACTATGTAAGTGACAAAAATGAAATTGGTCAGCATCATCTGGAAAAGATGTACCCCATATTAAGTTTTAAATGATGTGTAAATTGCTATTTCTAATTGGGGCTATATGCTTTTGTGGATACTGGTTAAGTAAATTTAAGGGATCCAAAAATTTTCAGAGGTAGCAACAGGATGTACTGGCCCAGGGATCTTAGTTTGCTATTAATCTCATCCACAGGCACAGGTAGAGCATCTATACCATGTTTGGTATTTAGCACCTGAAAAAGTGTTTTCTACTTTCTTTGGTTTGAAAACTGTATGTGTTCCTTAAATGGTAAAGTAAATGAGATTTATTCGTTAAGCTACTATTTCTTTGGTTTCCTGAAATCCTTTATTACTCAGTCTCAGCATTCAGTCCCTCATTTTTCAAGCTCTCTCTTTTCTACTAGACTATAAGCATTTTTAGGACAGGATCTCTGTCTTACCTTTATATTTTAGCATATATTATAATAACTGACACATAACCCTTACTATCGAAAAACTGTATATTAATTAACATATTAATAGTAAATGACTCAAATATAAAAGATATGTTAGTATAACCAACTAACATAAGGTGAACTTAATATTCAATTTCAACTATTAAATTTTATAGATCTCTCTGTGAGTTCACTATAAATGACACAAATGAATTCATAATTTTTTCTATCTATTAATACTCAGTTCTGATTATAGACTATTTGTCTACACTCTCACTTTTCTAGGTTTCTTTCATACACTCACATTCTCTTTATATTTTCTCAGAGTCCAGATACTAAACTACAATATTTTTCTACCCTTGCCATAAAGATTCTCTATTTCATTCAAATTGCCTTCTCTTAGTCATTGCAAATCTCTGTTCATTGAATCCCCTATAATGAGTTAAGTAAGTTCCCTTTGGTTTCCTTTGTGGGTTGCTTAGACATCTGCACTCAAGTTTAAATTTTTCCTTTACAATTTGCTTTCCTAATGATAAGTCTCAGGTTACTGTGTCTTCTGTAGAGCTCCATGGTGGTCCCATGCCAAGAAGTAGTGACTTCACTGCTCAAAATCTTCTGATGTAGGCTTACTAAATGACATGGTTTCAATGGAATATTGTCCAGCCTCTTTTTATTGGCCATAATAGACGATGGCAATGCTTGCTCTCACATTGAGCTGAACATTCTAGATACTCTTGAATCCTACTTTAACTTTTGTATTTTTTGATCACTAGCTCACTACATTATATTCTTCAGGTATGTTATCTTTTCCTTATGATTTGCAATTACAATCAGGAAGACTACAACCAGGAAGATAAATGCCTTCAAAAATATTATTTTGTTTTCTTCTAGTATCTATTAATTTCCTGTGTTTCCTTCTCTCATAATTTTATTTTTGCTACATCTGGCTCAAAGTCAACTTGGGTGACGGGTTGATGTGTCCTCCCAAAATTATATGTTAAATCTTAACCCTCAGTACCTCATAATATGGCCTTATTTAGAAACAGGGTCCTTGCAGATATAGTCATTTAAGGTGAGGTCATCCTGAAGTAGGGTGGGTCCCTAATCCAATATGATCGATGTCTTTATGAAAAGGGGAAATTTGGACAAAGATACACGTACAGGGAGAATGTCATGTGAGGGTGAAGTAAGGCAAAGATCAGGATGAGGAAGCAGAGGCCCAGGAATGCCAAATATTGACAGCAAACTACCAGAAGTTCAAAGAGAGACATGGAACAGGTGTTTCCCACATACCCCTCAGAAGGAACCAACTCTGTTGAAACCTTGATCTTGGACATCTAGCCTCCAGACCTGTAAGACAATATATTTCTATTTTTTATGTACCTAGTTGTGGAGCTGTGTGAAGGCAACCTTAGCAAACTAACACAATATATTAAACATACCTCAGCTGCCTTTTACATAAAATAATAAGGTATGTCTAATTTGTTGGTCTTAGATAATGTATGCCATTTTAAACTTCCTACCATATTACTTTAGAAAATCTGTTTAGTATATTTTTTCAATTTTTTCCTATCTCTATCTACATAGCTGATTTTTGCCTTGAAAATTACATGTGGGGATCATATAACAAAGCAAGGCCACATATTATAAAACCTTTTGTATTGCTTATTGACCTCTTATACTGTCTTTATCATTTTTCCATATGTAACGCATTGTATCAGCATTACTCAATGATGGTTAATCATGGAAGTTTGGTACAAAAGATCATCCTATTAAGGCAGAAATAGTGCTTTGAATGCCAAATTACTATCAAAATATTTGCTTCTTCATATGTAATTGCATTAATAATTATAATAATTAGGTTACATTTTATATTATCTGCATTGATATAATATATCATAGTTACAGTAGTTTATGATTTTCATATTTGAAAAGTGAAAATATTTAAAGAAGTCATATTTGAAAATAATATTTGTCATGGTTGAGTTAATTAGACTGAGATCTAATTTAGGTAGCACATTTATGAAGTTATTAGGGGGGTTTATTTTACTTGATATGTGAGGCTAATTATTGTGGTTAGTGATAAGCAAAAGACAAGAAAGGCATATTTAATCATTCTCTAAAAATTGTAAAGTGTAAAATAGGTAATAATGTATCATATTCTCAGCTCCCATAACATAATCCTAGAGTCCAAAACATTTATTGTTAATTTGTCTACTATAGCAAATTTTCGACTATATTCTAAGAAGCCTTAGAGATTCTGGAAAATCCTATTTAGAAGTTAAGAGAGAAAAATCAAGAAGCTATCATGGATCTGAAGCTCCCCAACCAGTTTAATAGGAGCAGCATGACTTTTACTATTTTATTTTTTTTTTTTGCTTTTTAATAAATCTTAATTTGAGGGATGGTATCTGGTGCTAAAACACTTGAAAATCAGTGATCTGGTTACTTGTAATGTATAAGTAACATAAATAAATTTGAAAAAATACATAAAAAAGCATATTTTTCTTGAATTTCCAAGGAAATTCATTGACTTTTGGAGATAAGTAGGATCATGGGGATTATTTACATTAAATGCTGATGCCTACCAGAGGAGGAAATAGAAGACCAAAAAGTTTTGCTGTCCTAGTCAAGATCAGAGTTTAGTTAATGATGAACTAAGGATCTAGATCCAAATTTTCTAATGATTTTTTTTTATAAAACACAGCAATACTTCCTTATATAGAAATCACAGTTTTAAAAATGTGCTATTCTTTGGTCAGTACCAGTTTTATTACTTTCCATGTTTGCTTTTACAAAAGAAGTTATTTTAGAAACAAAACATTCACGATTGGGTTTATTTTTAGTTCAGAAGAGAAAATGCTGTTTGGAATGATGTTTTGCAATACACCTTCAATAAAAATAAGCATTCCAGGCTTGCGTGGAACATACTCCAGTTGGATATGTTCTCGGCTATCAAGAGTCTTTATAAATTGTCAGTTCACCCCTGCTAGGAAGTAGAGGGATTTATTATTTTAAATGGAAGACATTTAAATTTCTAAATTAATTCATCATTTTTTATTTGGCAGAGCTAAAAACTGGCTTTCCATAGAGAGTCCAGTAAAATTTTGATATTCTTCAACTGCCAAATTTCTTAACAAAATATACTTAAAACTAAATACTTTCTAGGGCCAGTTGAAGTCAAAAGGTAGACACTATGGAATGATCCAGTGCTTAACTCAATGACTATGTCAGCATTTAAGCCTAGGAAAAAAGATGAAATGAGTGGTTATGTAGCAATCACAGTAAATTAAAAGCAAAACAACCTGGGGAATTAGAAAAATTATTGTACATTTAGAAATTATATATAAAGTAACATGATTTTCAAAATAATTCTCATCTGGGTTTTACATCATGCTTAATATTTAAATAATCTAGGCCAAATGTAACAATGGCCCATTGAACAAAATCCTCAAAGATTTTGGATTTGGTTTCTCGAGTATATGATACAACCTTTTTTGCCATCTGGCATTTCATTTGGGATCATAGCCTTTGCTTGAAGAGGAGAAATATCACAAGCTGAAATTATAGTTAATATAGGGTAAAACTCCAGTAACATCTGTGCACATGACAACTTATATTTAGTTGCATCAAAACTTCTTTGGAATTCTAATGATCATTTTGAAATTTTGTGAGTTTGTAGGCTAAAATAACACTTATTTTACAAGCACATTGGTTTTCTCATTTCTATTCTCCCATTTCAATAAAGTATATGAGCAATCAGCTACAGACATATTTTAAATTTTTCTTTGAATATCGTTAATTCTTTTTAGTCTTGAAGTTGGCAATTATGCTTTTTTGCTCGTCTGTTTGCTTTTTGTCTTTTTAGACTGGCCATCTGCATTAATCTCCCATACCAGATACCCTGGGCATTTTCCCATCAAGCAGTCACAACCATCCTTTACTTCCTGCCTCATTGCTCTGAGACTACTTATTACACTGTTTTATGTCAGTTTTCTGGTTTATTCATGTACCAAACAGGAAAGTGCATAAATCTGAAGTATATAGCTTGACAAATCTGGCAAAGTGAAAATACTAGTGTAATTAAGACCCATGTTTAGAAATAGAACTTGAGCTCCTGTATAGACCCTCCTTGCCCCTTGTATTCCATGCCAGTCACCACTACTCTCCTTCTCAAAGTTTACGACTATGTGGACTTCTAAAATTGTTGATTGGTTTGTTTTAGAGCTTTGTATAAATGGAATGGTACAATAGGCATTATTTTGAATCTGGTTACTTTCACTCAATATTATGTTTGTTCCATTCCTTCATGTCATGCATAACAGTGATTAATTCTGTATAGAATTTCATTGTATAAATGTATGTATGTAAAACCATTTATCTATCTTCTTTTGATGTACATTTTAATTGCTTCCAGACTGGGCAATTACAAATAAAATTGATATAACCATCATTCATATTTTTGGTTGAGATATATCTATAAATAACATATATTTTTATATATAAAATTTATTTCTCTCAGGTATATACCTAGGAGTAGAATTCTAAATTTGTTCAGCAAATTAATTTTATAAATTGTTTGAAAGAGTTCCAACCTCTTTTTAAATATAGTTTTATCAATTTACTTTCCTATCAGCAGTGTATGAGAGTTCCAGTGGCTCTGTGTATACACTAATGCTTAATAATATCAGTCTTTTTAATATCATTCTTTCTGGTGAACATGTTGTGATATCAGAAACTTATTCCAGAGCCTGTTTTTTTAATTGCTATGCTATGATGTTATTTTCCCCATGTTTAACACATACAAGGATAGGATATCTTTACCACTTTCACTTCTAATCCACAAGAAGTGAAGAAACGTGAATAAGATAATGGCAAGGAAGCTGTTTGATATACTATTTGATACATATATTGATTCTTGCTGTGATTTTCCAAAAAAACAATCAGCCTGTCAGTTAAAAGTCTGGATACCATTCATATTTATCAGACTTCCACAAACCAGCTACCTACGAATTGATGGCCATGTTGAGGTATCACTAATCTTAATAACAAAAAAAGAAAAAGGAAACTATTGTTTTACATGTTTCCCCCATTTCTAAATTTTTATTTATTTCCTATTCATCGTATTTCTTTTAAGTGAGTCTGTCTTCCCTTTCTAACCATCCATCCATTCCTGAACACAATGTAATCTGGTTTATGTCATTATCATATTCCTAGAACTGCATTCAATTATGTCATGAATGATGTTGTGGTAGGCAGAATAATGGCCCCCCGAAAACGCCCACTTCCTAACTCCCAGAACCTGTGAAAATGTTTCACAGCAAAGAAAAACTGAGATTACTAAACAGCCTACCTAAAAATATAGAGATTAACCTAAATTATCTGGGTGGACCCAAGGGTCCTAAAAGGGAAAGAGAGAGGCAGAAAGTAGTAGAATCAGAGAGATGGCATCATGAGAAAATTTGACTGGCTATTGCTGGCTTTGAAGATGGAAAGGGGCCAAAACCAAGGAATGCAGTCAGTCTCTAGAAGCTAGAAAAGGAATAGAATATGAAATTTCCTCTAGAGCCTCCAGGACAAAATGTAGTCCTGCCAACACTTTGATTTTAGCTCAGTGAAACTCATTTCAGATTTCTGACCTCCAGAACTGTAGGAAAATAAATGTGCCTTCTTGTAAGCCATTGTGTTTGTGAAGAATTGCTACTGCAGCAAAAGAAACTAATGCAAATCTTGGTTTCTAGAGGTATTGCTCTAAGGAACAACTTAAACATGTGGAGGTGACTTTGGGATTGGGAAATGGGCAGAGGTTGGAAGAATTTTGAAAAGCACGATAACAAAAGCTTATATTCCCTTGAACAGACTGCTATAGAAATATAGATGCTAACAACTCTGCTGGTGAGGACTCAGGAGTAAGGAGATTTTATATTCTTGTCCTATTTCTTATGTTTGAATGTAATAATATTGAGTACTATTCTTTCTGAAAATCTTTATTCCCTTAGTATCGTTACATGTTTATTTCATATTTCTTCTTCAAATTTGACTATGTCTTTTCAGTTTTCGCTTTTTTGCTTGATTCTATGTATATTATGTGAACCTTTATCTTTTGTAAATCTACATAGTTTCTCTAGATAATAACATCTGCAATGAATGATTTCATCTGCTCCTACACAGAAGTTATTCACAAATATTTACCTCTCCATTGAACTTTTGATTAAAAAATCTAACCATCTAATAAGCATGCTTAATAAGATTTTCCTCAGGTAATTCACAATGAACATGTTAAACATTGAACTTATTATTATCTCTCAAATCTGCTTTCCCTTTTGTTCCCTATCTATATTGGCATTACTGTCATTTCAATTAACTGAATAAGAAACTTGAAGCCATCCTCAACTCATTATTTTGTGTCTTTCTTTATATTCTCCCAAACTGACATGTTCTGCTTTTTAATTTGCTTTTCTAATATTTACTGATCATTTACCATGTGCCAGGTACTGTTCAAAGCAAAGCATAAGTATTAATTACTTTAATCCTAATAACAATCATAAGAGTTATATTCCATTATCATCCTTATTTTACAGAAAATCTGAAACAAAGGAAAGCATTACCTAGAAGTAACATGGGAATGAGTAGACAAGATGAGATCGAAAGGCAAGAAACCTGGCTGGAGAGTCTATAATTTATATAAGCATGCTGCACTATTTCTTCTTTAATTCACCTTAATTCATTTCACAAAACACTACTTTTCTCATCTGAATTTTTTCTTTTCTTTCTTTCTGCTTTTTTGTTTTGCTTTATGTTAATACCTAACAGCCTATCTCAATTTTGGTCTTCCTCTATTCTTATTCAAATGCCATGCCACTATTTAAGCAATTATTTAAAAATACAAATCTAACTAACCCTGTCCCTTGCTTGATACCCTTCACTAGTTTCATAATACCTTCAAAATAAAATCCAGTTTCAAACAGCATTTGAAAGAATTACCAGAAGACTCCTGCCTTCAGTGTATATCAGGCCTCTGAAATGTGCAGCTCCCCCAAATAAGAGTTAATCACCTTTACAACTGTTACAACTAGCACTGTACATCATACTTACTACTTTTATCATATTCTTTGCACTGATTGCTCTTCTTTCTTTCCAGGTATATCTCCCCTATTTGATAGCAAACTCCCTATAGATATAACATTCATTCTTTGTTTTTTTCTCTTCCTTTCCTTCCATACCCCCTTGCTCCCTCTCCCTCTCCCTCTCTCTGTTGCCCCATGTAGAGTGCAATGGCGTCTTCATAGCTCACTGCAACCTCAGACTCTTGTGCTCAAGCTATCTTCCTGCCTCAGCCTCCCTCCCGAGTAGCTGGGACTACAGGCCTGTGACATCATGCCTGGTAACTTTCTGTATTTTTTGTAGATACACGGTCTCACTCTTGCTCAGGTTGGTCTTGAACTCCTGGCCTCAAGCAATACTCCCATCTTGGCCTCCCAAAGTGCTAGGAATACAGGCATGAGCCACTTCACCCAGCTTATTTCTTTCTTTCTCTCATAACTTTAAAAATCTCCAACCCTAGGCTAATATTTGAATTTAGATAATCAATAATACTTTCCATGTAACCACAGTGACACCAATTCCATTTACTTTAGCAACAGATGTCTTTGTTTTTTACCTCAGATAAATGATTTTACACTTATTTACTTAGGTAACAATACAATCTGATTGCTCTTTCATGTATTTGTTTAGTCTAGTTTAAGAAATAGCTTGAAGGGTCCTTTTAGTTTCCTTTCCTAACCAGATTCTAATTTTAGGAATTAACTACTTCTAAATAAATTGATATTTTTTCATCACCAAGAACAATGTCTTTTATTCTTCTAAATCTCCACAAAGTACTTAGCATTGTTTGAATCTACACAGTGGTGGTGAAGAAACAAACCATGTTCTGAGCTTTATTGCTACACTCCTACTTTCCTCTTTCCAAAATGATCATTTCAAACCCTCTTCTCTCCTCCTATTTCTTTTATCCTCACTCCTCTTAACTTGATGGTAAAGCAAGCAGACACAAACTCCCTGATCTGCCTTGCACTGAGTCTCCCATCAGACCAGCACCTGCACTCATACTGCTCTCCTGCCATCCTGTTACCATGGAGGTGACATCTACCTGGGCTCTGGTTCCCCTCCTCTCTCACATTCTCTTATCCCTACAACGGTTATCTTTCTCCTTGCTTTATGGATGCCTCTTTCCCTAATGTGTATTCCCATCTATTTACAAACATGTTCTAGAACTTCTTATATTTTAATCCTCCCTTGACCTCTAACTGTTGCGGCTGCTTTTAGCTCCCAAACTCAGGAGCGATGGAAACACATAGTGTTTAGAGAGAAGGGAAGAGACCAAAATCTGAAGGAGAAAATAGCCCCCTCAGCTAAGTTCCTCCCTGTATTGATTTCCAAGGACATGTGCAGAGTCAGGGCCGTTTGCTAATTTCTTTAACAACTTCCATACAGGTCAGCTGTTTTCAGCTGACTTTGGTACACAGCAAACAAGCAGTTTTGGGCAGACGTTTTCGCCTGACCCTTCATTCACCTTGCTCAGGTTCTTTCCATTCATCCATCCATCCTTTCTTCTAGGCCCAGCCCATACATCTAACTGTTGCTCAAATCGTCCCCTTTGCAGTAAAACTTCTTGAAAGAACTGACTGTGATTATTATTACCACTTCCTAACTTCATAGTCCCTCTTAAATACAGATCTGTAGGTTTTTTCCCACTATGCTATGGAAATTGTCTATAACAAGAACAGTTAGTATTCTTGTTGCCTTATTGCTAAATCCCCTGAACGTCCTTGATTTATCTTACTTGGCCTACTTCACAGTATTTGATCTGATTGATCCATAAGCACCTTAAAAAATTGTACATTTCTATTTAATTATGTTTTTCAGTAAGCAAAATATGTTTCAGAATTTTTCGGAAAAATCCTTCAAGAACTCTGCAAACATTGTGATTGTATAATTGATACATTATTGCTAAGTTAATACATCTTTGTTTTTACCCAGGTGAAGAGAGAAAATATAACCAGCAACTCAGAATTTCTCTCTTATCCTCTCTGGATCACTATACTCTAGTTCCTCCTTAAAACTTATCGCTAGTACAGCTTCTAAAATCATAGAATAAGTTTGTCTGTTTTTGAACTTTATATAAATGTTATTAGATAGTGAGTATTTTTTGAGTGACTGACTTCTTTTTCCCAATATTTTATTTAAGAGATTAATTCATTTTGTAGCATGTTCATTTTATTAAATATAATAATCCATTATATAGAGTATACCACAATTCATTTATTTATTTTACTACTGATGGGAAGTTTGGTTGTTTCAAGTTAGGAGCAATTATGAGTAAAAATATCATGAACATTCTTGTACATATCTTATGTGCACACATGTGCTTATTTGTGTTGAGTACACAAATCAGAATAAGATTTCTGGGTCATAGATTATAAGTTCAGAATTAGTGGAGGTGTCAAACAGTTTTCCAAAGTGGATGTATCAATATACACTTTCAGCAGCAGTGTATGAATTCTATTTTTTCCACATTCTGGCCAAAACTTGGTATTGTTAATGTTTTTCATTTTAGTCAATTCAGTGCATGTGTTTTGTAGTATAATTTAACTTTTTCTGGGTTTCCTTTACCATGTTGATCCAGTTTATTGCTTGTTTGCGTGCTTGTTTGTTTTCTGTTATTATATCTTACATTCCATTACTCCTCATAGATTAATACATTAATTTTTACTTATTTTAACTGTACTGTTATTTATTGAGGTTTTGGCAATAGATGGAGTTAAAGGTATGTTTACTATTGACTATCTCTAGCGTTAAGTCCATGTAAATCATTTTCAATTAAAAAGAAAAGATGTAATAAAAATGCACTTGCCTAAAAACAATTTAAGTGTAATTCTCAAATGAAAATTTTTCTCAAATATAATACTTAACATTAAATATCCCTTTTCCTTGTTATTCTAGTAAAGTCTATTATGTTAGGTAGAAGTAGTTTAACTCAGTATATTTTAGGTACTTTATATTATTTCAAATTTAGTTTAATCTATGTGGGTTTTTTCCCATAGGCTCATTAAAATTGTAGCAATAACAAGATTTTAAACATAGGAACTCTGGAATCTGGTAATGCCATGTTTCTTGTTGCTCATTTTAACATACTTAGAATTTTTTCTTAAAGGTAATGAATTCCTTTAGGTCCACTCCTCTTACAGAAATATAGTATATTGAGTAAATGATTCAAAATACACATAAAACAATAATTTCTTGATCTATGGAATCCAAGTTTAATCAGTTCTGTTTAGAGCTTACTTTTTGTTACCATATGTATAACAATTTACAGCTCTTAGTTTTAGAAACTATGGTCTTTAATGTACAACAAAATTTGCTAATGAGTAAACAATATTATTTATTGTATTTAGTATCTATACCTAGATATCCCACAAGCACTTCAAAGTCATAATTTTTCACCTATGGTATATTTACTCCTTTTAAATTCATCTTTTTGGAAAGTGGTATAAGAATTGCCTACATCTTGCCTGACAAGAACTTTGGAGTCATTGTTAACTTCTCACACTCACACGTCCAGTCAACAAACCCTTTAAATTCTACCTCCAAAAAACTAACATTGTTATGGTCCTTCATCTTCATGCCCTATGTCACTGTTCATGTATATATTGATATATATTTTTTAATCTGTCTTATTCTATTATTTACCTAGCTGTTTTACCAACCCCCATCTCTACTGCCTTCTTACCAATTTCCCACTTTGCTTCCTGTGAGATCTTTGTAAAATGCAAATCTGATAACACCAATAATTTACACAAAATTTTTACTGTCCTTTATTACCTACAGGATTTAGTTGAAACTTCTTGAGAGGCCATACATATCTTTTGAACCTGATCACTGTCTACATTTCTGTCCAAACATTTACCAAGCAAATATTCAAGTTATACTAAACTATTTCATCCTTACATTTTATATATTAATAACTCTATCAGGAGATATATCTGTTCTCTTTTTCACTCCTGGCTACCTCTTCCTTATCCTTCAGAATAAAACAGTTTCCTTCTCAAGGGAAATTGTTCTCATTACTGCCCCTCCCTTGAGGACTTAAGGACTTGCCTACTTTATTCCTATAGCAACCCATGTATATAGCTCTACCACAGGATTTGCACTGTTTCATAATTGTTTGCTCACTTATTTGAATGCCCATCTAGCATGGATATTCCTTGGACATAGGGTTAATATTTACTGTTCTCATTTGTTTGCTTATACTGCTGTGAGTAGAAAAAGCAAACTCGGTTTCTCCCACTATACTCTCACAACATGCTGCTGACACCAGTTGTGTGGGGATTTCTCCCCACCAGCAAGCAAGTAATCAATTCCAGAAGGGTGTCCTGCAATTCAATTTTGACTATCTATCCTGAGATAGTGACAGGTCACACAGATTGAGGACTCAGTTCCACAAGACAGAGCCCCGCTCTGATGCTGATTGATTTGCAAGCCCTAGGTTTTTTTGTCTGTGCGTCTGAACAACAGGCTGTAAATTGGGGTTCCCCTGCCTCCCTCCTTGGGTTCCGTTAACTTGCTAGAGTGGTACACAGAACTCAGGGAAACATATTTATCAGTTCATGACAAAGGATATTTAAAAGAATAAAAACAAAAAGCCAAATGAAGAGGCACATTAAACATCCAGATGATGAAGAGATATATAGAGCGAGGTCTGGAAGGGTCCCGAGTGCAGGCCCTTCTGTCCCATGGAATTGAGGCGCTCCATCCTCTTAGCAAGTGAACGTGTTCTTGTTCACCTTCCTGGAAGCCCCCACATGTTGGGCTATCCACAAGCTCATCTGGATTCTGTCATTTTGGGCTATCATGGAGGCTTCTTTATGTAGGTGTGATTGATTAAATTATTGGCCATTGGTGATCAACTTAACCTTCAGCCCTTCTCCCCTCCATGGAGGTTAAAGGGTGGAGTTGAAAAGGCCCAACCTTCTAATGATGCCTTGTTTTTCCTCTGAAGGCCTCCATCCTGAAGCTACCCAGAGTCTGCCAGCCACCCATCATCTCATTAGCACAGAAGAAACACTTATCACTTTGCAAATTCCAAGGATTTTAGGAATTGTATGACAGGAAATGGGGAGGAAAACTAAATATATATATCACAATATCACATACTGTTTTTCTTTTCTTTTCTTTTTTGAACTAAATTAAAATTGAATAAAGGCAATATTTAAGAATAGAATACTTGGAAATTTTTACTTTCCCATATCAAAAAAAAAAAAAGCCTAGTTCTATTGCACGATACAAATTTAAATTTTAGGCTTCAAAGTTCCTAGGCAAGGAGTATAAAAAATACTCCTTTCACTATAATTAATGAGAAAAATAAGCAGATTTTTAAAGATGGAATTTGGGGTGGAGTGAGGTATACTCATAATTTAGAAGTCTGCTTAAATTTAACAGATATTATACACCAATGCATAATGAAACCTTTTTGGATTCTTCATTATTATTTCAGTTATCTATTGGTATGTACAAATCACCAAAATCTCAGTCACTTAAATAACAACTTCCATTTATTGTCTGTCAGAATTCTCTGGGGTTGACTGGTTTTGTCTGCTCCATGCAGTGCTGGCTGGGCTGCTCTCATCTAGAGGCTTGACTGGGACTGGGCCAGTCAAGATGACTCATTTTTGCATCTCCCTGTTGGTGCTGGCTTTTGGTTAGGGCTTTAGGTAGGGTTTTTGAGAGAGCTTTGTCTTCCATGGTAAGGGTAAAATAGGAAGATGTGAAATCTGGTTTGAAGAATTAGGTTATAGAAAGCTTGTATATTATGTTAAGGAATTTGACATTTAATCATTGGAGGATGATAAAAAATATTAAGTAAGACGTTGACTTTTAAATTTTTTCTCTTGTTTTTTTAATGAATGTAATTTTAGTGATTGGATAAAAGTTACATAGGAATTAAACAAACCACTTAGGATGCTGTTGCCAAGTACTAGTTGAGAGCTTATGGAAGACAGATATAAAACAATGACATTGGTTAGAGACACAAACAGACTTGAAAGTCATGAATGATATAAAATTAATATAATTTGATTAATTGCCCTGGGGAGAAATGAGAGAGATCATATTTGAGGATGTGTTTGAAGCTTCCACATTTGGGGCTCTAGACAGTTCTGACATTATTCATGGCGATAGGAAACAGGAAAAGTCATAAACTTTCTAGGGAAGGTAAAGAGTTCAGCTTAGTTTATACTAAGTCTGAAGTGGCTTTTGGAGATCTAGATCCTTTGAAATATGGCTTTCAGCATGAAAGAGAAATAGGGGATAGGAATATAGATTTTGCAGTCATCAAAAATGTACTTTGGAAAATAACATTACTCAAAATGAGACCGGCAGTGTTATATATTATTATAGGATTGTAAATCGGTTCAATGATATTTTCAAAGAAACTAAATAGCATGAGAAATGCTTCTATTAGCATAAGTAGGGGAATATCTCAAGCTGGATATATAATATGTATTCAGCAATTATCTTTTAGTTCATTAGATTCCCAGGCTGTTTCTTGTCTACTTCCTTCTTGCTGCCTCTTTTAAGCTAAATCACACACTGTAGGTCAGTGTGGATAATGAAAACTTGTTTGTATGACTAAATTGTACAGTCCTTCAGGCCTACTTCTTTTCCAGTTGCTCCTTGTCTTAACAAAATGTAAATTTTTAAAGATTCAATGAAGGTGTAACAACAGGCTTTTTCATTCCAAGTATCAAAGAAACCACTAAAGGAGAAAAATCAGTTTTTGATTTCTTCTTTTTGTATGTAGACATTTGATGATCAATTCAAGGGTGAGAGACCCAGAAATCATTTGCAGAAAAATTTAAGCAGTGCTTCCTCAAGAATGTTAATAAACTAGCATGGAGTATTTACAGCAAAGGGCAGAAAACCTTTTAAAATATTCCACACAATACCTACCTCAAAGCCATACTTTCATTATAACACCAGCACCAAACCTCTGAATGGAAACCATGAAGTTAGGACCCATTTAATAATACTTGTAGAAAGATAACATAAAATAAACATAATAAGTCATAAGATGAAATTGTAAAAATTTTCAAAAATTTTATATGATAGAAATATGTAAAAAACACAAGTACATTTTTAATGTTTTTATTAATCTTACATCTATTTATTTTGTTATTATATGAATAACTAGGTTTTTTTGCAGAAAATTATGAAGTTACTGAAATGCATAAGAAATGAAATTAGCCACTCATAATCTCAATATCAAAAGGAAAGCTCTATAAATATTTAAGTATATAAACATATATCAACATATTTACTATATATAGCATATATGAATATATGTAATGTACAATTTATAATTTAAAAAATTACCAATGCTATAAGCATTTTCCTATTATTAAATAATAAATGCATTTATCTGCATAGATATCAATTTTATGACTCCATCATAATTTATATGTTAATCTTGAGAAGCTAAAATGATTGGATGGTAGGCAGTAATATAGTAGTACATGGAGCAGTTATCAAAAATAGTCCCTAGAACTGAACAAAGATACTAAAACCAAAATGAATATAAAATGACTATAGAATGTTTTTATGTAACAGTGACTAGATGAGGGTGGTAGGAGGAGGGAGGAGAGGTGGCAAGAGTTCGATAAGAAGGGACTTTGAAAGCCACACTCACAGAGTTCCAATTTTATCCTGAGGGCATATTTGTGCACAAAGGCACACTTTAATAAAATCAATGTTGTTGAAAGATTAATCAAGCAGCCATCTGTTGTGGGAATGGAGTGAAAAGAGACCACCCAAGACAAGACTAGTAAAGAGGTTATTGTATTGATCCCTGTGAAAGATGAAAGGAATGGTGACACAGGAAATGGAAAGAAAGTGGGAGATTGAGAGACATTTTGAATAACAAAGTCACATAACTGAGTCACTCTGCTCAGAGAAGAAAACAAACATTACCTTGATTTTGAACAGGAAATTTGAAGCTATGGCCACATCCCTGACTCAAAATTGTTGTGGCCATTGGATTATAATAAAAGATTCTGAGTTGCAGTTCTGAACAGGTATTAGTGGTTGCAAGAGTCACCTACAACCTCAGAGCTTTGAGCAAGAATAAGCTTTCTTACTAGTAAAAGAATAGGATTAAATAGGAACTACATTGGAGGGATGTCCACAGTTAGGAAGGCAAGAGGAGGAAATATAACCAGGGAGAGAAGAAAGAAAAGCAAAAGGAGTTGGATTTAAGCAACAGTATCAAATTATGGAATGGAATAAAATAATGAGAACTGGAAAGATTATTGGAATTGACAGAGTTCTTGGGTAATTTTTAAGAAGGCAGTTTTAGGCAACATATGAGGGAGACTGGAGTTGGATAGAAGATTAAGGAGAATAATGAAATTCTATAGATGTCTTCACTCAACCTGAAAGAGTGACCAAAGGACTGAGAGAAAGAGGAGCAGCTGTATAAATTAGTGAAAGGGAATTGTTTTTAATAATAGAAATAATGAATAAATTTGAAAATAGATATTAGCCAGGAGAAAACTTTCCTTATCAATTCACTTTTTTTTTTTTTTTGGAAATTTACCTTAAAAAAAATCTGAGGCCCAGAAGAGTTTACTGAAATTTGATCCTTTTGTCATCTCCAGGATTCTTGGAAGAGAGAATACAGAGTGAGCGAGGTTAGCAGAGAGAAAAGCAGGCAGGTGATTGTAATGGACAGTAAAATTTGGAAATCACTGAATTACACTTCTATCTCTGTAGCTTATGTTGCACAAGCACTCACCTTGTCTCTGAGAGTTAGATGATACATGATGCCATCTGATCTCTATCCTTCTGGGATTCTCTGTTTTCCTCTTGTGAGATAAGGGAACACAATCCATTTAAGGATTACCCACTATCATCATAACTTGGAAGAGGGCTCTTACCAAAATCTGCCCATACTGGCACCCTGATCTTGGACTTTCAGTCTTCAGAACTTCAAGAAATAAATTTCTGTTGTTTATAAGCCACCCAATATATGACACTCTGTCATAGAAGCTAGAACTAAGACTCCAAGGATTACAAAATGTGCACTGGAAAAAAAGAAAATAAAAATTTAAGGTCAGAGTTATTGATTATTATTTTGAATAATAATAGATTAAATCCTATTGAAATATCTCCTAAGTCTGGGAATGTTGGTTACTTTACTGATAGAAAGAACTACTATTATTTTATATGCACAAGTATTTTATATTTCAATACCATCTGTGTTTATAGCTTTCTAAAGTGATTAAAAATTGAGTGGCTATCATTCACCCTCAGTCTATGATTGAATTACTCTGGAAATCATTGTAGTGGTATACAGATTAAGGCTACGATGGAATTCATAACATTATAACTAACTTAAGTAGTAAACAGAGAAGAGTTTTTATGATATTGAATGTATAATAAAAAAGGCTATTTGACTTTTTTCATAGTTTCATTTTATTTTCATTACTTTAAAATGGCTAATCATCTCTTTTCTATTAATAAAGTCCATTTTGAAGACATTTTGCAATCTGTTACATAGACAGCATAGACTTACTTTGGACAATTCGGTTTCAGTTTTGTTTATAGTGAAGTTAACAAAGAAATATCAACTTCAAGGGAGGCTCTAAAAATAATACTCATTACTTAAACAGTATAAAGATAGTGTTCTAGTAAAGGCAGACATATTGAGCAACTTTCTAAATGGTCCTTCATAAAACACAACTAAGAACACATTCAGAATAGACATGAAGACATTACTAAAGATGTTGCAGTATATAGGATTATACTAGATGACTTAGGTTTCCTTCAACTCTTTCTCTATTACTTTTTCAAACTCAGGATTATATTGTCTTGCCTTAGAACCATCCAATGTTTAATTTCTCAATTTTCGAAGCCAGGGACTCCTAGAATAAATTTAATTGAGATATTTTGTGTATTTGAGATATTTTATTTCTGAGAGTAAACTATGAGGAAGGGGAACTCTTGGATTCTTTCTCTAGCTTCTGTTGGTGAAATGACAATACCTGTATACATATTTATTAAAGCCACACACATATGGCCCTCTTAAACACAATAAGAAACCTGTATTCAAACAATATATATAGTCTATTGATGGGTGAGGCAACCATTCAGGGTAGTAAGTGCTGTGGGAGACAAAAAGCAGAAGAATCCTAACATAGATTGAGTGAGTGAAGGAAAGGTTCTTGGAGGAAGTGACTCTAAAGATTAAATGGGAAGAATAAATTAGAGTTAATCAGAGAAAGCACAGTCTATTCTCAGCTTAGGAAATGCTGGTTACAAATTTCATAGATCTCCAAGGATTTGGATCCAGATGAAAAGGGTAGGTTAGGAGTATGCTATATAAGCCTTTGCTGTCTTAATAATGATGTTGTGACTTTTCCCAGTGCTTTCAGGGAGTATTGCAAGGATTGAAAATGGTGAAATAACTTGTTCATGAAACATTTATGTTTTAGAAAATTC
This sequence comes from Cheirogaleus major, assembly GCA_963574435.1. Classification (NCBI taxonomy): domain Eukaryota; kingdom Metazoa; phylum Chordata; class Mammalia; order Primates; family Cheirogaleidae; genus Cheirogaleus; species Cheirogaleus major. The sequence goes on along the minus strand of CAUYPO010054594.1, from coordinate 4,757 downwards.
ATATAGATAAATTAAAAGATTAAGTATAAACAAAATTGTAGACAGTATTTTGGACAAGAAAACATGTGGCTCTTCTTGAGATACTGTTATTGGAAATGAACAGATGAATTGGAAAAAATTAAAGAATACTAATTTATTTAATATTAAAGAACATAAGACATAGTGTTTGATTTTATGAGAGACATTAGGTGAGAATTAGGAGAGTGGGTTGGGGGAAATAAAGATGATACCAAGGTTTGAGAATATGGATAATGAAAACATGATGGTGACATTTCCTTAGATAAGTGTTAAGGAAATCTCAGGACACTTAAAAAAATATACAAATGCCTATAACTTCTGCAAACATTCTTAGTAAATAAATTATACTCCAAAATGTTAGAAGGATATTTGACTCAATTATTCGCACATAGTCCTGTTAATGAAATACAAATTAATGATATAAAAATCTTTCCAGATTGAATGAAATTATTGAATCAAGCACAACTGAATATTGAATCTGTATCTCTGATACTTGGTATTTCCCTGTATATGCACCAGGCTCTTCTATCTAATAAAAAACATGCTATAAGATAATGTGCCCTAAAAATGACACATCACTTTCTGGTATCAGAAGCCAGTCTGGTTATGGTGTAGGCCTGGCTTTGAGGAGTTCTGAGATTTCTGAATAGGCTTTCAGTCTCTCCGTAAGGCCATCTCATGGCATTCTCTTTGCTATGAAATGCTGTCTGTGATGGGCAATGTTCCATCTTTGCAGCCTTTAGCACATAAGAAGCACTTATTCATAACGGATCCGCCATTGCTCTTTAATTCTTTCTGATGTTGCATTGAAAATGATCTTTAGCTAAAGCTTTTCTAATTTGATTTTTAAAGTTGTAGTAAATGGCACCAATTTTAGGAGAAATAAATGTGTGCATGTGTGTGTGTGTGTGTGTGTGTGTGTGTGTGACGGATTATGCAAGTTATCATAAATTATATTTCCTCTTTTAAACAAAACTCAGTGAACTTCCCTGTCCATTTTCACAGCTGGGTGTTGACAGAGTGATCACAATAATGGCAAAAATTTTCCAGCCCTACCTGCATTCACACATTTTTCAATGTGACTTTGGGGTTATTTCCATTATGAACTGGAGTTTATTTCCCTACTCCTTGAATCTGGGCTATGATTTGTTTTGGCCAGTAGAATGTGGCAAAAGTGACTATACCAATTCAAAGACTATAGCTCACGAGTCCTTGTGCACTTTTGTTCTCCTTCTTGCTCCTCTGCCTTTGTTATGAGAACAAGCGTGGGCTAGCACTATTGGAGTATGAGAAAGCACATGGAAGGGAGCTGATTTCCCATAATCAGTAGCAGACTGACCCCAAATATGTGGGTGATTCAGACAAAATTAGCACAGTTGTTTGTCCCACACCTGACTGCAGATGCCTGAGGAAGCCCAGACAAGACCAGAACTGCCAGCCACAGAGTAGACTTGGGAGCAGTAAGGCACAAATATTATTTTAAATCACCAAGTCTTGGGGTGGTTTGTAATGCAGCAATAGCTAACTTATGATTTTATTTATGTACTATAATTACAGAGGTACCATCTTAGTATCATCAATAAGATGGATGAGAAGTTTCTTGGTTTATTTGGTCATTCCTCATCATAGCTCTCATTTTGGACTCAAATTTTTCTGTTGGCAGGTTGTTACAGAGGATAAAAATTCAAGCCAATTTATAAATGTTATCACAATAAGTCCTTTTGTCTTTACCCTTAAGGGGACAATATTAAATGTATTTACATATATTTACATATATTATTTTAATTACAATTTCACATATATGCCATTGAGGGAAACCAGAGAGGTGTGTGCTGTGGCCAAAATATACTTTGAGTAATAGCCTCATGCATCCCCTTTTATCCACTACTAATGTTATTCAACAAAATAGGCTCATTCTTCTCTGATCAAATTATTTCCAAACTCTACCCAAATTTCCCTTTCTGCTCTGTGTCAGTAAGAAAGCAAAATGCTTTGTAGAATATAAAAATATCCATACTATGGAAACTTTATCTGTCTCCCTCAAAAAGGCAATTCCTTTTGTGGACTAAATCAAACCTGCTTACTTGTAATCAATACCTTTTTAAAAGCTACAATGTGTGTGTGTGTGTTTGTGTGTGTGTATGTGTGTGAGCACACACATGTGTGGTCTATTCCAAAATATGTCTAATCACATAATACAACTTTTTACCTAGATCTCATCAAATAATATATTTTCTCTGTAATTAACAATGTATCTTTAGTGTTTCTAGTGTTTAAAAAAAATTTCCTGACTATTACTGTTCATTTACTTCTTATCTATGTCTTAACAATTAATAGCCATTAACTATTATCAATATAAATCATGAATATCTCTTTTCCATACAGCTTAAAAAAGCTTAACTTACAATTTTTCCTATTTAACCTAACTAACAAAGTTTTTCTAACTACTTAGTAGATGTGGTCAAAATGAATACAAGGAAGGCAGAAGCAATCTTTTCATGTGAATAAGTGAGTGAGTGTATGGTGGGAAAGAGAGAGAGAGAGAGAGAGAACTACCAAGAACTATCTAAAAGGTCATACTGTGTGAGGCAATTATTAATACTATGAGAGAAATGTTCCAAACTACTGACCCCAAGAGGAATTTTTTCTGCAGATCTACAGATGTGTTTTGTTTGGCACACACAGTGTTTAAAACAAACTTGAATTAATTGCTATATTTTAAAAATGGGGAATTTCTCAAAAAGAAATTCCATCTTCTCTGGAAAAATCAGAAAATATATCCACACTGAGCCCACATGCTTGAGTGACAAAAGTCTTCTGTAGCCTAATAGAAGCTACCCCTCCTGGAGAGGGGAGTGGGGGGCGGGTGGGTGGGGGAACACTCCAGATCTGTCAATGCCAAGTGTTCTATTGCTTATGGCATTTGTCTAAGACAAGAGAAAACTTAGAAATTCCTTAAAAACAATATTTTTAAAATTGTTTTGTCGGGGACAAAGTAGAGAGCTTTGAGGGCTTTGGGAATAAGGGAGTATAGATTTGGCAGCTATTTACCTGGCTTGCTTAGCCCATTTACTTGCCTGGCCCTCTAGGACTTTCAGTTTCAATCCCTGATTTAAGGTTTTAGGACAATTGAGATAGTCAATACTTTTGAGTCAGAGGTAGCAGAAACAAACTTAGATTTCCTTAAAAAGATAATGTGGGAAGAGATCTGGCTCACATTATTTGAATACAGGAATACAAAATAATGTCATCAGAAATCAATGCCTTTTGTCTCCATTACTTGACTCCATTGTTTTCTGTGTTGGTCACATTCCGAGGCTAGTTCTAACCAGGGGATGATAAAAGGTCCCTCTGGGTTTACATAGTCTTTAGTGCCAATAATTCTAGAAAAAAGGAAAATATATTTTCCAAATATTCGAGCATAACACACTGAGAGGGCTTTTATTGACCAGTCTCAGACCACATGCCCAACTTAACTAATCACTGCTGCCACTGGTATTTTCCTTGGTCAGGCCCAGGTTCTAGGTTATCTGCCCACCCCTTTTGCAGGAGCAAAGAAAGTTAATTTAATCCGGAACTTGTGAAATAATATGTCCATAGTAAAGAAGAATTCTGTTAATGCGAGAAGGGAAGAGAGCTTTTGGTTAGGCAATATGATAGTTGTCTAGACAATTACAAATTAAAATATGATACTAGGAAACTATATGGTTATTCAGGAATGCATACTTGAGTTACTAAATGAGTTTCTAGAACAAAGTAAAATGTTTCTTACATATATTTCCCAAGAAATCTATGAGATATATATAAACATATCTCATATCTTTGTACAAATGGTCCATTGAGGAATAAGGAGAATAAGAGATGTTATCAAGGAAGTTAAATAAATCATATTGGAATAGAAGGAATAACATAGTAGGAGCCAGAAATTTTAGCTATTATTACTAGCTGTGTTACTTTAAGTATGTCATTTATCCTTTCTGGACCTTAGGTTTCATGGTTTTTCTTAATTGTGAAATATATAATACATAGGAATGTAGAATATTATACACACATTTTAAAGAAAGATAATAAAGAATGTACTCTTGTTACCACCACTCAGCTTGACAATGAAAACATCTCCATCTACTTAGAGCCCCCTGAGGTGTCCCTCTTATTGTTTCTCCTTCCCTTCCCTCCCAGAATAATTACCACCCTGAATTCATGTTACTCGTTCTCTAATTTTCTTTAACTTTATATCAAACATGTATATTTATCCCTAAAAATGTCATATGGTTAGGAAATTTATAAAAATGGAATCATAGTGTAGATTTATTTCCATGACTTATTTTCTTCAGCATTATACAGTATATATCAGATTCACTAATGCTGACACATGTAGCCTTTATTAGGGTGCATAGAAATTTCACATTGTCATATCTTCTTCACAAATTGAATTTTTATTTATTATAAAGTAAAATCCTTTTCCTTTGGTAAAGCTTTTCTTTATAGACCACTTTCTAAGTAAATTACATAACAACTCAAATTTACTTGGCTCATTTCTCTCCATCCTTTTACTTTTTGTTTTTATTTTATTTCATTTATTTCAGCATATTATGGGGGTACAAATGCTAAAGTTACATATATTGCCCATGCTCCCCTTCCCCCATCGAGTCAGAGCTTCAAGCGTGACCATCCCCTAAAAGTTTCACATATCACTCACTATGTTTGTATATACCCATTCCCTCCTCCCCCCTCCCACC
>CAUYPO010054592.1:0-10587 GCA_963574435.1 Cheirogaleus major | reverse complement strand
AGGTTGCACTAATTTGCAGTCCCACCAGCAGTGTAAGAGAGTTCCTGTCTCTCCACATCCTCGCCAGCATTTGTTGTTTTGGGATTTCTTGATATAGGCCATTCTCACTGGGGTTAGGTGGTATCTCATTGTGGTTTTGATAGAACTGAAATTCAGTTGATCAATGGATAAGAACAATTTACAGCTCTTGCTAGGTATTGTTAAACTGCTTTCCAAAAAGACTTCAATAGTTTACACTACCTACTAGTACCTATTTTTCTATAACACATCATTATTAGAAATTAAACTTATCTCTTGTTTCTGCTTGTTTGCTAAGTGAAATTTGCATCTCATTTTGATTTGAATTTTTATTTCCTTGATAAAAGATACTTACATGTATTTTTTTGTCTATTAGTATTCAAATTTTTTTCTACAATTTGTACACGAACTTTGATATTTTTGGCAAATATATCTCCTACTATATTATTTGCCCTTCAATGTTTTTGCATAATTTTTTAATCTATCTTTTCCCTTATGAGTTCTCCCCTTGTTTTCAAAGTCACCTCTGCACTCTCTAGAATGTTGATAAATATTTAGCTTTAATTTCTTTTAGTCGTGTGTTCCATTTTTAATATTTTATTTTTTAATCCATATAAATTAATTCTCATGTTTGATGTGAAATATTTGCCTGAACTAATTTTCTCCCAAATTTTTAATAATTATTCCAGCACTATTTATTACATAATGCTTTCTTCACTCTGATCTGGTGATACTTTCTTTGTCACATGAAAGTTTTATGTTTAACAAGACCTTTATTTTGTTTAAGGGGCCATTTTTCTTCTTGCTCAGGTTTTATACTGTCACATGCTTTGACCATCACTGACCTTGATGAATATTAGTTGAATGAATGGCTATAATTTTTAATATGTTTTTGTCATCTGATAAACTGATACTCAGATATTCATACATCTAGTTTAGGTATCTTTTACATTTTGCATGCTCCTTTGCTCATTTCAATGTAATTATGTTCAAATCTCTCCTAAATATGTTTGCTCTCAAATATGTCACGAAGGGACTTCTGAAAACCCAGCTTCGCTTTTTCAACGTAGCACAATTTTCCAAGGAAAGGGAAATGGTTGCATATTTTGTGAGTCTCTTAGCATTTTATCAAGTAGCAACCAGACACTGATTCAGGAACAACAGAAAAGATTTCAATAAAATGGCCCGAGCAGATGGCAACTTGGCAAATCTGGGAAAGAATGTCTTCCTTTTTCTATTTAGTCCACTGACCCTTTTTTTCTGGAGTGGAATAGGGATGGTTTCAAAGATGCTCTCATGCTGTTCCATGGGATTATTTTATGTTGTTTATGGATGAATACAAGCAAGCCATTCAGGGGAGCAACTCTGCTGCTGTCTTAAAACACAAAAGAACAATTCAAGGATAACTGACCTTGGTAACCTAGTATTATATCTTGAACATATATTTGGCATTCACAGTCCTAGTCTGAAGTATACATTCAAAAAGCAAAGCAGAAAAGACATATGAATATAAACTCAGTTATAAATACTATTCATATCATTAAACCTAGTGTGTTTGAAAACATTCCCAGGAAATAAGCAGTGATTTATTTGTTTGGGGAGGTAGGCATGGAAATTCCTACTCCTTCTCACTAAACAATCTCATTTGAATTCTTCATGTTCAGTAAATTTTAAGCACCAGGGAATACATTTTCCTTCCTATAACTCAATGTGGTTTGCATTAGTCCTTAATAAATATATTATGATATGCTATTTAATATATACCTCCGCTTGCAGCTTCAGAAATCATTGTGTAGCTTCCTGCCAACCACCTCCAAAATGAACAAATAGGCTATTGCATACAAGGTGAGTAACTGTGTATCTTTTAAAATTGAATTATTATCCTTTTAAAAAATTAATCATCCTCACTTGTGCACCAACCCAGACAGAATACTGACCTCTGGTAAATGGTTTTGAAGGTTATTCAAAGTGGTAGTGACATTTTCAAGTCGTTTTTCAAATGCATTCATTTTTGAGGCAACAAGATTCTGTTGTTGTTCAAAGAGAAGTATCACAAAGGCATTTACACCAGGCAAAAACAATGGTATCAGTAGTTAGGTTGTGGGTAAAATTACTTGAAACAGTTTGACTTTTGAGTTTCTCAGTAAAGTATCAAATTATTTTTTTGCAAGGTAAAGATGCTGGTGATATTTTAGTGGTACAATACTGACATCCAATGGAGAGACAAATTAAGCCTTGTTTACTTCCTTTGAAGAGACAAGTTATTTAGGCTGTTTCTAAGAAATCTTCCACATTGAAGAATTCATTCAATTTTAAGCCATGCAAATTCATATCTCTATATTGTTCCTTCAAAAAGTATTACAGTTTTCAACATAGTTATATGAATATGTCAAAAGTTTTCAGTTGTAACCTTTTGTTCTGGTTGAGTATTGGAGCTGCAAGCAAATATTAATACTTGTTTCTTAGTTCACCAGGCTATAATCACTAAGTAAATAGATATCATTTGCTTATGAGATGGCACCACCACACCTGTAATTCCAGCCACGCAGGAGGCTGAGGTTGGAGGATTGCTTGAGCCCAGGAGTTCAAGTCCAGCCTGAGCAACATAGAGAGACAGTCTCTTAAAAAAAAAAAAAAAAAAGGACCTAAAAGATACGTTGTTCACAGTAAAAAGAACCAGTTATTGTGGATTATTTCTCCCCATAATTTGGTAGGGTTGAGCTGAGTCAACGTTTGGTTGATTTTCTAATATTGCAAAATTAGGTGTGTTTTAACAATTAAAAGACTATGAAAAAGCCACTGGTGCTGGTGTAGTAAATCACAGCCAGTGTAAATGGACATTTCTAAAAACCCATTGATGCCAGTGACAGTCAGAACCTTGGGCCTGTGGATTTCCTGTAAGTGGAAAGCAATGTGGATGCTGCCCAACAAGACTGATGGATTCTTACGCGAAACTCCGATAAATTTGATAATTTAGAATGAGATGTCAAGAACCACAATGAAAAAAATTTGAAAACGGTCTGTGATGGACATCTTTGTGTGTGCATGTACATGTTTTCCTATTCGGTGTATCTTCTCATTCTTTGGACAATGGTACCTCTCCTTCTTATGGGATTCCATGTAGTCCAGGTAAGGAAAATCCTTTCCCCTAGCGGGAGGGATTGATTGGCATGTGACCCAGGCTAGCCAATGCGAGTAACTCATCCCCTGCTCACAGTGATAACTGCAGGTGTCTGAACACACACCCAGCAGGAGCTAAACCTACAGGACAGGAGCTTTAGACTCAATAGCTCTGGACTCCTGGATTCAGCTATACCTGAAACCAGATATTGGATTTATTAGTTGTGTGAGTTAATCCATTAATTCATATATCTAAGTTAATGATAGGATTATTATTATCATTGTTGTTATTGCTCATAACAGAAAGAAACCTAAACAATGTAGTAGAAAGAAACCTAAACAATGGTGACTGGCATAAGAATTTTGCAATGAACCATATATATACTTCTTTAAAACAATAGATTTATTCTACTGGAACATCTATTTTACAAAGAGTTCCTATTGAAAGCAAAGTGAAACTTGTTCTCTATTATCCATGCAGAATAAAAGATAGTATTAATAAAAGTTAAAAAGCAGTAATGAAAAGTAAAAAGCACTAAATCCATGCAGAAAAGAAAATAGTATTAATAAAAAGTAAAAGAGCAATAAAAAGGAAAAAGCACTAAACTGATAGGGTGGAATCTATTGATACTTTTCTTACTAATCAATTCAGTTATCTTAATGTTTTTGTTTTCCTATGGGTTTGATGAAGGAGTTAAATTTCATAACATAAATCTCAGTCATATTGGATACCTGACTATTATGACTGGAAGTGAGATGAAATCTACTAATGCTAGTCTTCTGCACAAAGCCAATAAAAAAAAAAACCCACAAAAACAAAAACAAACAAAAAATAAAACACTAACAAACATAAGACTGAAAACAAAATATACGCCTGAGACTTTGATACCCATATGGAATCTGTTCAAGTTGTTGTTTTCCTTTATATAAACAACTAAACCAAAGAGCTTATTCGTTTTTTCTTAGTTTTGCCTTTTGCTTTTCAAACAATGTTTTGGGTTTTGTGCAGTGGGTTTTGTGTGGTGGTAAGGGTAGTGCTTCTGTCTTGTATGACTGTTAAATGATGTTGCACAATTGCTCTGCCTTTATCACTATTTTCCCGTTAGGTATAACTCTGAATGCCATCGGTTCAACTTAGTTTTTAAAAGATAACTCTTTATTTCACCCCAGTTATGAATTCATTAAGATCTCAATTTAAAATGTATGCTGTTTTCTTAGTACAACTACAGATCTCAAGTCAGTATCCTGTAGGAACCATAGGCTGTATTTATGTATACACTACTGTTCTAAGACTAACCGCTGCTGCATTCGGTACCACTTTGCTGCCAAACATTTCCATCGAAATCCAAGACTACGACTTTCACTGAGGTTCTCTCAGTCTTTAAATACATGGACCAAGATTATTAAAGATGACATGGCACTGATTAACATCCACCGGTTAACAACGTGTAAAGATTTACATTGCAATACAGTACCATTGACGGAATCAAAGTCAGTAGAAACGGCTACTGATGTGTCAGATGATGCCTTCCAAACGAAGAAAAATAGGGATGTGCTCTGGCTACTCTCCCTTCTCCCATTTTAATGTATTCCATACATATTTTATGTCTTTAGATGAATGTTCCCCTGCGACAGACAATTGGAGGATAAGTATTCTCTTGTATGAAAATGAATTCGTTTTATTATGAGGATCTAATGGGGTCTTAATAGAAAATAGCTCCAACTACCTATTTCCTGGCAGAAAGAGGAGCTACAAATAAAATACTTTAAAATGGAAGTTATCATATCAGACAAAACTTTTATTTATAATTTTAACCATGTGGTAGTTACTATATTCAGGCTTATCTTGTGTTACGCCTGGTTATTTGAGCATTTTTATATGATTTAAGTTATAGTTTTGCATCATAGCTTGGATGTGAAGGCTTGCTTGCCCAGTTGTTTCTCTATAAGAACACATTCTTAATTGCTGCCTGATGATAATCTTATTCTTACCCCTGGGTCTTACCTAGCTCACCTCATAACACAGGTAAACAGCCCCTATAACCAGGCATATGCCCTTTTCAGGATGATTATTATTTTTTGAGACAAAGTCTGCTCTGTTACATGGACTAGAGTACAGTGGTGTCATCATAGCTCACAGCAACCTCAAACTCCTGAGCTCAAGCGATCCTCCTGCCTCAGCCTCCCGAGTAGCTGGGACTACAGGGACATGTACTATGCCGGGCTAATTTTTCTATTTTTTGTAGGGGCAAGGTCTCACTCTTGCTCAGGCAGGTCTTGAACTCCTGACCTTAAGCAATCTTCCAGCCTCGGCCTCTCAGAGTGCTAGGATCACAGGCACGAGAGCCGCTGTGCCCAGTGGGGTTTTTTTTTTTTTTGAGACAGAGTCTTGCTCTGTTTCCCAGGCTAGAGTGCTGTGACGTCAGCCTAGCTCACAGCAACCTCAAACTCTTGGGCTCAAGCGATCCTCCTGCCTCAGCCTCCTGAGTAGCTGGGACTACAGGCATGCACCACCATGCCTGGCTAAGTTTTTTTTTATATATATATTTTAGTTGGCCAATTAACTTCTTTCTATATTTAGTAGAGACGGGGTCTCACTCTTGCTCAGGCTGGTTTCGAACTCCTGACCTTGAGTGATCCTCCCGCCTCGGCCTCCCAGAGTGCTAGGATCACAGGCGTGAGCCACCGCGTCCAGCCCCCAGTGGAGCTTTTAATTTTTATAAGAGGATGCCAGGCCATTCCCAGTGCAACTGCCCATTGAAACTTTCACCACTGCACTTAACTCCCGCAGTGAAAGCAACTATACTCAAGGTCTTTCCCAAGAGTATATACCCTTGACCTACTGTTTTCCAACAGCTTCCAAAAGCTTGGCTCAGATAAATAATAGTAGAGGACTGTATGAAGATTGTATTACCCATCCATTCGACTGGATCTGGATTTTTCAAACTTCTTTTTAAATAGCACAACACCTTTATAAAATGGGATTTTCCACACAACCCAGTAAATAAAATGAATTAAAAGAGTCTGGAGATGCCCATTCAACTGAGATGGGACCCATGATGTCGTCATTGGAAACCACAGCTGTGCAATGAACAATCTGAAAACTATTGCTGCAATTGGGGTTGAAAGCCCAAATGCCTTTAGGGGACCTCTCAGGTAAAGGTAAATGAGTTTGTGTGTATAGACGCACACAGACTGAGTATACACACACACACACACACACATATATAAAAATGTTACATATATACACACTCATTTTTTTAAATATATATGCATTTTTATGTATATAACATGCATACCTCCCAAAGGCATTCATTCAAATGTGATGGGTTTGTTTGTTTGTAGAACACTGTGCTGACCAAACAAAGCACACGTGCCCTTCTCATTTTATCCCTTGGGCCTCTAGTTTGCAACCTAGATACTCTAAAATCTATCTTTAAATAGCCACATTATCAGAAAACTGTGTCCTGGAACTGTATCATATCAGTAACATATACAATTTATTTTGTCTAATTGTATTTGGCATATTATCATCAGCATGACTTGTTTCATAGGAAAGAGCATCCTGTGTTTAGTATTAGGATCTCTAGAACAGTATTTCTCAAAAGCTGGTAAATAGACCCCTATATCAGAATTTTCTGGAATACACACATTCTTTGGCTTTATCCTAGCCTTACTAAAACATAATTTCTGGGAGTGAAGCCCAGGATTCTACACTTAAAATTAGACGATTAACATGGAGGAAACTTAAATGCATATTACTAAATGAAAGAAGCCAATCTGAAAAGGCTACATACTATATAATTCCAACTTTATGACATTCTGGAAAAGAAAAAAAAAAAAAAAACTACAGAGATAGTAAAAAGATCAGTGGTTGCCAGGGGTTAGAGGAGAGGATGACCAAGCATAGCTCAGTGGGTTTTAGAGCAGGGATGCTCCTCTGCATGATACTATTATACAAGTCATATAACACATTTGTTAAAATCCACTGAATGTACAACGCCAAGAGTGAACACTAATACAGATTATGAACTTTAGGTAAAAATGTCTTAATCTGGGTTCATCAATTGTAACAAACGTACCACTGGGATGTAGGATGTCAGTAGTGGGGAGGATCTGTAGGGGGAAAACAGGCCAATATGGAAAATCTCCGTGCATTCTGCTCAGTTTTACTGTGAACCTAACACTGCTCTAAAAACAAAGTTTATTCATTAAAAATAGACAATTGTTATAAGCGATAAAGTTTGAATATCACTGGTCCAAGGGATTTTTTAAAAAATTAATCTGTGTCCTATAGAATCAATAGAAACTGTTTGCTGAGCTTGGTCTTGGAAATATTAATAGTTATGCTTTTACTGAACAACTTTTTTATTTTAGACTTTCAGAATGCTGTGAATCTTGTAACTGGTAGTATTTTCTTCTTTGTGTAGCTTGCTGATAAATTTAGAATCAAATTTATGGTTTTCATTTCACTTCAAGGCCTTGAATTAGCCTGCCAAACTCACTCCTGACTCCACTGTACTTTTCATTTCTAAATTTCCTTCATTTATTTTTCTTCAATTATTTTAATTTACCTTATCTTGATATATTTTTGCTTCTTCATAAGATATTTTAAATGTTGTCACACTGGACAGTAACTGACTAACTGTGTAACCTAGGCAAATTATTTAATCTTTGGGACATACCATTTCCAGTTTTAAAGGGGAATATTATCACCCAACAAATAAGTTTGTTGAATAATTAAGATAATGCTTATGAAATACTTAGCAGAGTGCCTGGCACATAATAAGCTTTCAAAAACTGTTACATAGTAATGTTTACTTTGTAACTAGAATAATATAAATAATATAAGCCAGCATAAGAGTTAACAAAAATCCTCAATTACATTTCAGGAATTGGTAGCTGTCTTTTTCACTTCATAACTCCTGTCTTTATTTGCTGAACTATTGTGAAATAAATTACATAGCTCATTACATTTCATCTCTACGTACTTCCAATGTGCCTCTTTACAAAAATAGGAACACATACATCTAAAACAACATAACCACATCTGAAAATAATAATTCCTAATGTCATCCAATCCTCCATCACTCCTACATTTTGCCAATTTTCTCCAAAACGTCTTTTCTAATTTGTTTGTCTAATAAACAATTTTAAATGGGAAAACAATTACTGGGTTGCTTTCTATATAATCTGATCATTATTTAGCCATTTCTAAGCAATTAATTTTATGCGAGCTGGCTAGCAGAGAAGGATAAACGGAAAGGGCAAGAAGAAGACCTGGCCAGAGCCGGCTGCCGTGTTGGAGCAGATGGCCAGAGTGTGATGTTTGTTCATGGCAACTGGTGTTTCTGCAGTTGGATTCTAATGTCACAAGATAGGGAGTCATGCTTTTAGAATTCACTTCAGCAAGCAATAAGGCAATGGACAATACTATGAACTTGGGAATCGGCAGTATAGAACAGAGAATTCATGATTATCTCCATAGAAAGAAACTGGTCTGATAAATTATGCGACTGGCTGATTTTGCCTTTCATTTCATGAAGTTCCAATGAAGTGGACATATTTGGTTTGTAAACACATTCAAGTAGACAGGATACTTCCTAGGAGGTGGAAAAATAGCAAAGCACAGAAAGCAAAGTTGCTACTTTTAAAAAAGCTAGTTCACTAATATTTTCTTTGGAATGGCTGAATGACAATTAAACTAAATAATTAAGCACTTGAAAGATGCGCTGATACAAAGGAATAAAATTTTAGTAAGGTTGATGTAGTTCAGTTTTGGATCTTTTATTAGAAAATGATACGGCAAGGGGTAAGAATCATTGGCATGATTTATGCTATCACAAGAAGCAATCGGTTTGAGTCTAGGAAACCACAATGAAGTCACGCATTTTAAATATTCTTTCTCAGTGTCCTTCCTTGTCTCAAATGGTAGACGTTTTCACAGTCTAAACATTCCTTCTGAGTGATCTTATTCATTATGCGTCAACTAGGTTAGGTTTTCTTATTCAAAAAATATAATGAATTCGGGTAATTAATTCAAGAAATATAATTGAGCACCTACTATATGTCAGGCATTTTATTTTAGGTAGTAGGAATTAAACAAGACACACAAACATATCTGTCCTCATGGTGTTGCCTTGTGGTGGGAAGAGAGAGAAAATAGCCAAGATAAACATGTGAGATATATAATATCCTACGGAGAAAGATAAAGTCAGGAAGGCAGAAAGGGAGTTCTGGTGAAGTGGGAGTGGAGAGAGGAGCCACAATTATAAATTGAATAGATGGGAAAGACTTTATTATACCTGGTGCCCTTTTATGGGGCTGTGTTCACCAGAGGAGAGGGAACTTTGTAATGTTTTTCACAAAGGCTCAAATGGGCTAATGTTGGCTTTGGGGAAACAGTTCAAAATCGATGTATTCACTGTGACTTTCACTGACTGGGATGAGAAACCAGCTGATGGCTGCCAAGTTGAGACTCTCATTTCTCCTAAGTGAGAGACTAGAGACATCCTCTAGAGACATCCTCCATTCTTCTTTAGGTTTTTTTGTTTTTTTTTGTTTTTTTTAGAGACAGGGAGGACTCGCTCTGTCACCCAGGCTGGAGTGCAGTGGGGTGTGATCAAAGCTCGCTGCAGCTTTGAACTCCTGGCTCAAGTGCTCCTCTTGCCTCAGCCTCCCAAGTAGATGGAATTACAGGCACGAGCCAACCCGGCACCTGGCCACATCCTTCGTTCTTTCCTCTCCTTTCCCTGTCACATTCAGTGGATGCCCAGGTCTTGTTTATTATACTTTCAACGTAGTTCCCAAATGGGTTGCTACTTACCATCCCTCACACTGCTGACCTAGTATGTATCCTCTTCTCTACTTGCAAGAGATATTGAAACAATTTTCTAAAAGGCTTTTATGTCTCTAGTAGTACCTCTAATTAATCTGTTTATGCAGAGAAAAGAACATGGATTCTGGAATCAGATATTTCTCAGTTGGCACACTGGCTTTCAGACTTACTGTGGGACAAGAGAAAAGATAATTAAAGCTTTATGAACTTACACTTTCCTCACCTGTCAAAATGGACACAATATAATTACCTAATTTATAAGGTTGCTGATAGAATTAAATGAAATAGCACTTAGGTAATTTATGGCATTAAATCATGCCCAATTAATGTTAGTTGCCTTCTTCCTCTTGTATTTCTAGAGTAATCTTTCTATTATATAATGGAAATTTGATTGTGTTATTCTGTTGTGGGGAAAAAAAATTCAAATATATTCTCCTTGACCACAGAATAGAAAGCAAACTCTCTACTATGGCACAAAAGGCCTTCAGTGATCTAGCTCTTCTTATCTCCTTCTACACTTGGGCATAGCTGACGGGTCTGGGTTCTAGTAACTCCACTGGTGCCTAAATTCACAAGGTTCAATTTCTAAGACATGCAGCATTCTAAAAACG
>CAUYPO010054591.1:0-25497 GCA_963574435.1 Cheirogaleus major | reverse complement strand
AAGGAAGAAGCTCTTGTCAAATGTAGAGACTAGCTTCAATTTCATTCAATATTTAGCAATTCATTCTCAGTTCCTCTTCTATTTTTTTCACACTGTCAACATTTGAAATCACTATTGTATTTCAGTTTTTTATATGATAATTAAACATTGGCTGCTAAGAACTAAATTAAAAAGGGAACTTCTTTTAATTATAAATACACAACAATCTCAATAAATCAAAATGATTTATTTTAAATCACTAAAATTATTTCTTTTTGGAATATAATGGATTGCATTTCAGCCATACACTGCTTCTAATTTACTAAGCAGAGGAATGGGCACTCCCATAAATTTATGTTCTATGATATATGGATTTATTATTTATAAGAGATAGCTAATATAGATAAGCACATCAAACTACAGAGAAAAGCCTGAATCTTAGTCTAACAACTTTCTGAATTTGGAAGTTAAGCTTTAAAAAGAATTTGAGTGAAAAAAACTCCACTGATTTCAAAACAAACTTCATAATAACTCGGGTTTTAGAACATACTTTTCAATTTATCAAATGTTATTGCATAATAACACATTCCAGTTTTTGGTCCAAAACAAAAATCTGATCATCTCCCTAGCTGCCCCTTCTCTCTTACTCTCCACTCCAGGTGTGCAGACATTTGCTCACTCACTATTCATTGTGCAACCACAACGAGCACAGCTCTGTTCTAGGCACCATGAACTACATAGTTGAACAAGAGACATTTTTCTGAAAGGATTTAGAGATCATCCAGGGTGACAGTCAAGAAAATTAACAACTCTCATACAGTTATGGTAGAAGTAGAAGCTAGATGCTACTAGTGCAGCATCCAAGCTGTCTGAGGAAAAGGTTTGCTGGAGGAAATGATGCCTAAAATGAACTTGGAAAGACTGAGGGATGCAGGGTGTTGGCCAGAAGGAGGAGAGAAAGCTATTTCAAGCAGAGGAGGCCTGTATTTCTATCATTTCCACCTTTCCACCTGGAACACATCACTGAATTCCAATTCCTCCTCTCTCTTCTCACTTCCATTGTTTTATTTCAGACCTGCAGCATTTTCTCCTGGAAGATATTAATAAATGAATTCTCTAGAGGGTCTTAGGTACCATGGTAAGTTGAGGCCTCATGAGAGTAGAAATGAGAGGGTGATCCCTGTATTAAGACAGACAGCTCCAATGCCTTAACAGCCCTTTAACCATACACAGCCTATAAAGGAAGTCCTCTAAAAGTGGTTGCTCGACAGGTCCCAGGTCCTTGGAGACTCTCTCCAAGCCTCTCTGTCTCCTAGCCTCATCTCTGAACCCTCTGCATATAGATTTACTGAGAACACATATAGATCTGCTACTAAGATGAATTTCAGCTGGCTCTACATTATGTATCGTTACTTACACATGTATTGCACCATATGGATCCTATTTATCAAATAGAGACCAGGATGGTCAATCTTGTAGAGAAACTAACCAAGGCAGTCTAATTCATTTTTATGGTATTAGAAGTTATTCTTTTAGTACAAAACTTTAACCTCATATAGACATGATTATCATTCTCATTCATTGTTATCCTAGAAACTTATTTTCAGTGAAAAAGGAACTTACCCTAAAAGTTTTTCAACAGCTTATCACCAAATGATTCTCAGCCTCCTCCAGAAGATGGTGTGGATGAGATACATGGAATGCATTTATTCTCTTCCACCTGCTGTCACAGGAAGGCAATAAATACTCCAGACAGGTGAAGTGGTATTCCCAAAATTACATAGAAAATTGGTAGCAGAGCTGAGATTAGAACCTGGGACTCAGATCCTCTGGTTCTCAATTCATTTTTTTTTTTCATCTCGTTTCATTGGCCCTAGACTTGCAGTAGTTTATAAACGTGCCTTCTCCCTGTGGTTGAGTGTATCCTTTCCCAGATAAGTCCTTTTAGCCATCTGCATGAGAGAAAGGAATCATAGAGCAACAAGTAAAATCACTGATTCCTCTAAATCCAATTCAAATGGCTCCCCCTTCTCAGTTCCTAGCATTCTTACAACTTTCACTTCCATCCACTTTCTTAAGGCTCCGTCCCCCATCAGCCGTGTGTCGGGAAGATGACTGTAATGAGTCCACAACACAGAAGCAAGTCTGCCCCTTCCTCATTCTCTTAGCATCTCCATTGTTACAGGACTTGTGCTTTGACATCTGAGAAACAACACACAGCTTTTGTTCGTTTTATTTCCCGGGGAATATGCCAAGGCTCAGCAGTGAGAGCAGGAACATGTTTTTTCCTCTTAATGAACTCAAAAAGTTCTTTCCCTTCTTCAACAGCAGCCCTTTGCACTGTTGTGGTCCTTTCTGCAACTGCAGCTGAAGTCCCCGGAAAGTATTAGCCCTTCAGTGATAACTTTGCACGGTGAGAATGGCAAGTAGAGAAAACAGGACAGCCAAGGCGAAGTCGGGGCATGTGTCTCCAGATAACAGAGCACTCACGAAACTCTGGGACCACAAGGGGACAGATACGTGGTCTGGGGTTGGAGGGGGGGATGCAGTGCGGAGAACAGAGGTTTCCATACCGCCTTCCTCTCAAGCAAGAGTTCTAAAGATGGCCTTAGTCCTCTCTGTCCCCACACCAGCCTTGATGCCACCTCGCCTGCCCCCTCTGAACTGGTGTGCTTAAGGAACCAAAGGTGTCCAGAAAAAAATGCCCATTTCTTCCAGAATAAGCACAGAAAGGTACACTATCTCACAGACACATTAAACACAAATACATGTTACCACTGCCATGCTGAGGTCTATATTATAAAATTTGCAGGCAATCATAGAGTTTCTTAGGGACTCCAGAGTGAAAGAATGAAAGCCAACAATAGTTCAAGTGAAGGATGTAGCATTTTCTCTCCCCCACAATGCTATTCAAACTTAATTTCTTCTGATATTAATGAGTCCAATTTCACTTTATTCTATTAGATTATTACACAAGACTTTATATAGTTGAGCACACTAAAGTCATCTTTCTTTCAGGTATATTGGCAGCAGTCCCTCTTGACTTCTAAGTCCTACTTGAGTCACTTTATGGGAATTTGCCACACATGGACATTCAGAATGAAATAACCTCTCAAGGACAGGAGTAGAAAGTACAGCACAAAACAACTGCATTATTTAGAATTTATGAGAGCCAAATACGAGTCCAGTTACATAGGAAATGCCATTGACGGTATATCACAGCTGGAAATCATTGACAAGTGCCAACGGTTTGCAACACTTAAAATGGTCGAGAGATCCAAGTGCAGCCATTCATAGAGCACTGTTCCAAACAGGAATGATATTCACACGTGGATGCAAATATCAACAGGTAACCCCTGGGCCAGTTGCTTTACCAATAACAAATTCTCACACAGACAAACCTATAGTCAGATGTGCCACTTGGAGTCCTGGCAAAGAGAACTTTAAAGCTGAACGAAACCATCAATGCTACTTTGGATTCTGTATGACTATGAAGCATGTTAAGTCTAATTTATTTCTTTCTCTGCTCCTGCAGGGAAATAAAAAGAGAAAAAGAGGAGGAAAACTTCCCAGAAATAGATGACCATCTAGTAAATTTCCAATTACACAAAATGTCCTCAATACGTTAGGACAGAGTTTGGAGAAACGGTCCTTATTCAATACATGGTCATTGATTTGAGGGCAGTGCTGGCTAGTTTATCTTCCTAAATAAAATTGCAATTGTAACACCAGAAGAATTCTAACACAAAGCCTCTGCTTACAGATATTTTATGGGCATGCCTTTTTTATGACCCTGTATTAAACATTCTGTAACTTGTGATCTGTGAAAATGTAATAAAAAAAGGGTTAAGTAATAGTACTTTAGAAAGAAAAGGAACAAACTGTCTACTTGCTGTAATAATACAGCTTTCCTATTTTATGAGTTTGTTTAAAATAACACGAATTATTTTTCAGTTTCATGAAGAGAATTTCACATGTCTTTATTTTTCCATTTTCTTTGATCTGAGTCAATGTTCACTTTTCACACAAGAAGTAACTTGGCATGACAAATTGGTAACGACTTATTTTTATTCATATTTGGCTTTTAGCTCATAATGTATGATATTATTATATTTCTTTCAATTATTTAAACAGGATCTCTTTCTAAAAAAGAAGAAAGTAATGTTTCCTCATCTTTTTTCTTACCTTACTAGGGTCAAACTACCAAATCATTGTGCCTTTGATGTAAAGATTATTCTCAGGTTAATTTAATGCCATGATGAACTAATCCTGAGTTGACAATGAAGAAACAAACATTTATTAAACTTGGTTTTTTTTTTCATGAGGCCTTGAGATAAGTACTGGACAAAAGGAGCTATCAGATGATGCCCTGGCCCACAAGACATCATGGACCAGTGACAGGGACAGGCAAGTATGGCAGATAGTAATGTACCTCACACCACATACAACGGAAGAATAGGAGGAGAAGCAAGGCCCTAACAGTCTGCAGGGGTAAAGGTTGGACAATGGTGGAACTGATTCTTCAAAGAAGGAACTCATTTTGTAGATCAGTGGTTCTCACATTTTAGACTGAATTTGTTAAAGCCAGAGTACAACACTGCTCTCCCAGAGGACCATAAGCAGTGTATCTGAGATGCCACCTGATCTTGATTCAGATGGTCCCGGGACCACCCTTGGAGGCCACACAGCAGACAGAGTGGGATAAGCAGTAGGATGGGGGTGGCATATCAGGCAGAGAGAATCATCCACGAGACTACCAGTAGGGCAGTGTGCACAGAACCAGAATGCCCAAGAAACTGGAGGGCAAAGGCATCAGAGATATGAGCAGGTACCTGATCAGGAAGGCATGCCTTGCCACGTGAAGGAGCTTGAACGTGATCCCAACCAATTTATGTGTTTAAAAAAATGAGAGGTCAGATATGCTTAATAAGCTTTAATGATAGTAACAAAGTTGAAGGTCAATCCTTCCCATTTGATTAATCGATTCATTTTTTTTTGGAATAAAGCCATGAAGAAATAAAAAATACCTTTTTGTTGTTGTTTTTAATGCAGACATTAATGTCAGAATACAATGATTTAAAATGTCCACCAGCATTTTAAGGGTGCTGTGGTGGCAGCACATCTCATAAGACGATGCCAGGTGGCCCCTGAATACTGCAGACACCATTTATAGCCACACACAAGGGGGCTTCCGGGACAGCACCCACATTCTCACTGGCACCATGGTGTGTTCATCATCACACCCCTGCCACCCAGGTGAGACCACTTCGGGAAGATGTCAGTTAGCGTCACAGGGAGACCCTCACATGAAGTAGCAGCAATAGGCTGCCATGATCAGGTGTAACTGGAGCAACAGAAGTTATCAGTGCCAGTGGAAAGTCAAAGGATCACTACCCTCCCCGCACCAACATAGAGAAAGCACACACAATAGCGTGTAGTGCCGTGGCCAGGAGTGACGAGCTGAGTCCACACCCCCTCCCACCCTCTCAAGTAGATCAACTACCTCATAGAAAGAATTCCACAAAGCAGGAAATGAAAAATAATGAAGGTCCTGATTGTGTATCAGCAGTAATATTTTTATTTCATGTAAACTAAAAAAATTAATTACCTTTTCCCATAAACTGGGTATTTACTATTTCTATCAATGAATTATGGCAAAAACACATGCCTAATGTTGTACTTAACCTAATGGAGCATATATCCTGTTTTTTTCTAGTTTGTAAGAAAACGTCTATATTTCTCCACATATTAATTAAATTGAAAATAAACATTTGAGCTCTAAAAGAAAAAAATAAACTTTATCTTAAATTCAATTAGATAGATACTATTTGAATGAAGGCTTGCACCTAAAATAGGATACCGCATGCTAAAGAATTATTTGGTTATTGGTACAACTTCTTTTAGTAAAGATCTAGTAACAATTTGGCGATGCAGCTGAGCCTACAGAGATTTTGCTAAAGTTAAGTAAAAATGTTAATAAAAACTGAATTAAGGGCAAAGTGAATTCTTACTGTATTTCCTCACACTTTCAATAGAATTTATATCAACTGTAGCATCTCTGGGAACATAAGTCTGGTAAAAAGAAAATATTGCAGTTCTGAAGAATTTGTAAACCATATTTACAAAGTGATACCAGCAAAAATATTTTAAAATGTATGTACTGAATAATCCAAAACCTATGAGAAGCCCCTTCCCCTCACGATGATGGCAAACAAAAACTCACAAGCTTAAAGGTAGTGTCCCGGTTTAACAAAATATCTAGTCTTTGGGCCTTATTAAATGTGAGGCTCAGGCTGAGGCAGGAAGATTGTTTGAAGCCAGGAGTTCAAGACCAGCTTGGACTGAATGTAGTAAGACCATGTCTCTACAAAAAAATTTAAAAATTAGCCAGGCGAGGTGGTGCACACTTGTAGTCCCAGCTTCTCAGGAGGCTGAGGTGGGAGGATCGTTGGAGCCGGGAAGTTCTAGGTTAAAGTGAGCTATGATCACACCACTGCACTCTAGCCTGGGGACAGAGTGAGATCTTGGCTGTACAAAAAAGAAAAAAAAATAGTGAGGCCCATTGCAAAGGAGAGTATTCTGCATTTTCTTTGTGGTTACATAAAGTGAATGTCTGGTAAACTACTGATAATATTTGCAAATATTAATAGTAACAGATGAAGGATGGAAAGTAACAGACAGGTTTTGATACTTGTAAATTCAAACTCATTTCCCTTCACTCCCTAGCATGCACCCTGTGCTTTCAGAACCCCAGCTTCTCACCACCCTGCAGACCCAACCCTCCCCTCCCCCTGCCGGCTTTCCCACAGCCAGGGCCCCTGCCTCAGCCCCTGCTTTGGTGATGGTGGTGCTCCTCATGGCTCCTCATGGCTCCTCATGGTGGTGGAGCTGGTGGTGCTCCTCATGGCCAGATTCTTCCTTTGGCCTCTGAAGCTTTGCTAATGATTTTGTGTGTGTCAGGTTCTCTCCTTTCCCTAAACCACTGCTGTATACACAGCCAGAACGACCTCGCTCAGTTCAGGATAGTACTTTACATGTTTCTGATGCTCTCAGCAGGTTTTTGGGGGGGAGCAGAGACTCACAAATATGTTTTAGAATTCTGTTGGCATCTCTATCATGAGAATTATAGGATATCGTGCTTTGCACTGAAGTCTTCTTTCAGTAGAACTTGATCTGCAAATGTACTCTTTGCCCCGGGAAAATCTGTGAAGAGGAACATGACCCTGATAACCATATCCCCCAAGTGCCTGCCTTTAGATACAGCCAAGAAGGAAAAGAATGTTCTGTGTTAAGCACAGAGCACTTTCATAGCATGCAAGAGTTTACTCTCAGATAAAATATGTTGTCTTTTGTTTGTCAATGAATAACCTGTAACTACTCCCTAGCTAAATGAGAAGAAAGTGTAACTTTCTTCCGGTGAGAAAAAAAACACCAGATGATTTCTTGGTTCTGATTTTAGCTCTTCTCATGATTTATGTTAAGCATCTAGGAGGGTATCATGGAGTCAGCAGATAGCTCACAAATAATGGCCTTACTGAGCATGAAATATCTGTATATAGATTTCCCTAAAAGTCAATCATGGTTAAACTTATCCAAAAAGAATGTGGATAGAATTATGATGTTACAAGCCAAGTTACTGCCAATTTAACAGAATTTTGATGTTACAAGCCAAGTTACTGCCAATTTAACAGCATCAACCTGGAAACCAACGTGCAGTTTTAAGAGGAATTAAACTAAGATAATGTTTCAAAATAAGGATAAGTCCTCCCACTTAGAAAATTAAGCTAAGGCGTGACCACTGTTTATGGTGTACCTACTGCATATGCAGCCCTGTTCCAAAGAGGAGAGGAGAGGAGAGTTTCCTAAGAAGTCAGGATCCCTGACCTCTAGGACCTGACACATTCCACCTGGTAATCAACAGAAGTTCTGAGAAGTGATATCTAAATGAAACTTAGAATACCCACAGAAGGTTTTGTGAAGTCAGTTGAATATTTATCAGATTTTCTTTAAGGAAACCAGAACTAAATGATAAACACTTTTGAGCCTCTGTGGCAAAATGGCAAAAAACTTGGGACTTATTGCCATGTAGATGACATTTACAGAATAGCTCTTGATGGAACCACATCAAAAGCAATTGTAAATAGAGAATATTTGAGAAGAACAATCCTGCCCAAATTAACAGGTCAAGCACAGAAAGATAAGAATAGCTGGCGAGTTGTCAAGAAAGTAGTTAGACATGATGTCATGGAAGATGAGCAGAAAGACTTATTTCAGAAGGAGAAATAATCAACGGTGTCAAATCCTGCACAGAGGTTTAGCCGAATGGGACAGAGAATTAACCACTGGATTTGGCAACACTGAGGTAACATGGACAATGACAGTTTTAGGAGAGGGAAGGAGAAGGAAGAAGACCCTTTGGAGCAGGATGAGGAAAGAATCAGAGGGGAGTAAGTACAGACAGCAAATATAGAAAACCCAACTGTGTGAAAGCCAGCAAAGCAGAAGTAGTTGGAAGGAAACATAGTTTCATTAAAGGTGGGAGATTTAAAAGACAAGGGATTAGATACAGGGCTCACATGGAGGGGCTGCCCTTCATCTACAGTGACAAAAAGGAAGGGTACACGGGACAGTTGTAGGCAGACATAGGAGAGGGTGGATGAAGGAGCTTCCTTATTTTATCTTCCCAGTTTTAGCAGGAATCGTGGATGGCTTGGATTATTGGTAAATTTTATTTTACTATTACAATGCTTTTTTTCTTTGTATTTTCCAAAGTTTCTTCTATAATGAACATATATTCATAATAAAAAATTGCTTTTTGAATAAGACTTAAAACCACACTGGGAACATATTTGAAAATGTTTAAAATAGTAATGTTACACAAGAGACTTATTAGAGCACGTATTAAAAAGAGGGAAAATTTTTGTGGCATAATCTCTGCCCTGTTACAGCTGTCAAATATGCACCCCTCCCTGTCTCTTTTTGGGGTTATGCCTGGATCAAGGATTTGAGAAACTGCACCAATGTTGTGACTTTGGAGCTCACCCAGAAAATGCAACTTTTCTTTGCTCCCCATTTCAAGTCTAACATAAAAATCTCACACACACAAAAACAATTGGTCTGGATTATCCCAAACTCCTGTCTTGTAATAATTTTTTTTTACAAAACCACATCCTCCTGCTTTCCATCCAATTCTGCCTCAGGCAAAGGCATTTCATGATACAATGAAACACAGTATATTGGTATAGATTCCTTTTACTTTAATTTTTTAAAGATGAAATACTAATCCAGCTATCTTCGCTGGTTTCAGAATCCAAGCAGACCCAATTTAGGAGTTTACAAAAGCACCAAAAATCAATGCATAGAGGAAGAAGATAGAGTCACCAATGTAAATAGTTTATTGACTGAGCAGTGGGCAGTGGCTGAGATATTCAGCCAGCACTTACTTTTGAGTAGCTACCACCGTATTCCTGCCATGAGAATGGGATAGCTTGAGTTTTGCTGAGCTCATGTTGCCCTTTACATATATAAGAGAGACTTTAGATATTTAAGGCAGTATAAAACCTGGCATTCCATAAGGAAGAAAGATATTAATTATTAGGACCACAAGAAGTACTACTTATCTTCTTAGTTGACTAATATGTCATTTTTCTCAGTTTAAAAGATTCTCTTGGAGGAGGCAATCATAGGATCAGCTCCTCTCTAATATTCTCTGTTTACGCTAACTTTGAAAAATGTGATTCCATTCCATAACTATACTTTATCAAGCGTCCTCAAACTACGGCCCGCGGGCCACATGCAGCCTGCCGAGGACGTTTATCCGGCCCACTGGGTGTTTTTGCCCATTTTGTTTTTTTACTTCAAAGTAAGATATGTGCAGTGTGCATAGGAATTTGTTCATAGTTTTTTTTAAAACTATAGTCCGGTCCTCCAATGGTCTGAGGGACAGTGAACTGGCCCCCTGTTTAAAAAGTTTGAGGACCCCTGCAAATGTTATCTATATGACACTAATTCCCAAGTTTTTTGTCAGCTGTATCCTCTCTACCAAGCTTCAGACTCATATGGCCAATTGCCTACTAGGTACTTCACATCCAAGAAACCATGGCAAGAATGAACGGTTGATTCCGAATATCCATGTTGTTTCTCCCTAAAATGTGCTCCCCTTTTAGCACTCAGAGTAGGCACCACCATCTAGCCATTGCTGTAGCTCTCAGCTTTGGAGTCATGCTCAATGTCTCTTTCGTTTGTTGCAGTTGTTAGGAAACTTTAATGAGAGAAAACCCTGGCTGATCAGAAAAACCATTTCTTCAATGAATATATGATCTTGATTTATAAACAGTATGGACTCTCCTGGAGAAAATCAACCACTGATGGAAAAACTGACAGCCACTCCCTCTTTCTTTCCTTCACTCCCCTCCCTTTACCTTTTTTCCTCCCTCCCCTTATGTTCAGGGATGATTTATTTTCCTTTTTAATTCCTTTCCATTAAGGTGAACTCCCTCTAAAAGAAGCAGAGGTCTAAGCAGGAGGCTGTAGTCAGTTGTGAGGGTTTTAAATACTGGGTAGTTCCAGACTTCACTTCATCTACATCTATGATAAACCACTCTCAGCAATATCTTACATTTATATGCAATGGTTTTCACGTGGGTGGAGGGCGGTGAACATCAAAATGAGGGGTGCAAGCCCGTGGGTGGTGGACACATTCCCAAAAGATTTGTATATATGGCCACCTACCATCTTCCTACCTTCAGAATGACTCATGGATTTTTCTCCCTTCCTTGTATAGCCAGAGGGAACTTACTGCTATTTACTGTGATGAAAACAAACATCCATATATGGCAGTTTTCATCTATAGACAATTCTCAGTTATCCACTCATAAGCCTATGGATTTTCTATGGCCTTTTTTTAATTCCAGAAAGGTTTCTTCTGATACCTCGGATGCTCAAGGCTCACTTTGCCCTCATTTGCCAGTGACCACTTAGGGAATTCCAACTACCTTTAATTTCAGATTAAGCAAAATATGAAGCCAGACAAATCAGCAGGAAGAACCACATTGCATATAAAACACAAATAGGAATATTTTGGCATATATCTCATAGTTCGAATTATCAACACCCCTATTTTTAAACTGAACAATGACTTGGAGGCATTTTAATGCTTTCTGAAAATATTATTTGTGTATCAGATTCAGAGAAATGGGTTCAGCCATTTTCAAGTATTCTACAATCATATAATTCATAAATGATTCAAGGGAAATCTTTTCTTCTCCTGTCTGACAGCCATCATTTAGTCATTTCAGCACCATGGGTGAATGGAAAACAAATAGAAGGAAATAAAAGCCAGCTCCTCTAGATTTCTGGTAGAATACTGGCAAATGCAAGACTGCAGTAGGAAACAGATTAAAATAAGATTTCCCAGTGTTCTACCTTAGAATTTCAATTATTTATGTGTTTCTTGGCTTCCATCAGTGTGAATAATTAAGAGCTAGTTGATACAACAGCAGCTATGAAAATATGTATGTTTTCAGAAAACAAAAGAAATCAGGATGCTACTGAAGGACATGATAAATGAGCCCAATTTTTTAAATCTAGAAATCGTAGTGAAAGAAATTTAATTTGCTTTGACCTCCTCTAGCATCAACACTTGTACCACCAATTTGGCACTTAGAACACACTGACTTGTGCCATTATTATAGTTAGTAATAATAATAATAGGCATTAATAGATCTTTTACTAAGTTCTAGCCTATCTAAGGCACCTTACAGACAATGTTTCTAATCCTTGCAACAACTCTCCAAGATAAGTAGTATCACTCCCATTTTACTGATAAAACACAGCAAGGCTCAGGGGTAAATAACCTGTTCTAGGCCACATGATTAGCTGAGTCAGTGAGGGTTGAACCCAAGACTGGCTGGCCCCAAACCCACTCCACACAGCTTTCTCAATGTCAGATGTCACCTTTTACAGGTCTTACTCTCTCAGTGAGACTATAAGCCTCCACTGGAGAGTAGAAGTGGAATTTTTAGTGGGATAAGACCTAGCATTTCCATCTATTTACATCACTCATTGTTTCCAGCAGAGTACTCAATAACCGCTATTGATTGAGTCTCCATTTCGGTAGGGGATTTTTGTTTTCCTTAGTGTCATTTTTATTTCCACAGAAGGGCCAGCTGCAGCAATGCAGTTGCTGTGTGGGGGTGATACTAGTGTTTTTGCTACCACCAGTACTGACTGGGTCAGCTAATACAATATCTTTAAAACTGGACTGCAACCCCGTGCTATCATTTGTGAATGGGTGGTACACATACAAACCTGTCCCGGGGAGCCCCACACACCTGAAATCTGTGAGGCAAACTATGGCAACTGCAGGTCGCCAGTAGGAACAGACGCAGGAGTATAAACCGTATCATCCCAAGCGGTTACTGAGTATTACTGCCAACACGTGACTGTGGTCAGGGTGTCTTGTTCCACTCTAATGATAGATTTACCGGTAAGAGAGGCATTACAGTCTGTCACTGCAAATGCAAGTGCGATCCTACCAGCTTGAAAAGCAGGGGTCACTTTGAGCCCCTTTTCTAGAATAGAAGAAAATGCTAATGGATCAGGGTGTCTAATGTCAAAAGAAAACAGTTTAGTTCCTTGCTGGATTACTCCGCTTCAATAATTTAGAACAAGTGGGTAGCCCTAAAGAAAAGATTGAAATTGTGCCTTTGCTTTTAAAAAGATGACTAAAAATTGTTTGAATACTCCTGTTAATTCATTCCGTGGTACTTAATCAGCACACGACAGGGACTTCAGTACAAACGCTGCTATCTTCTGAGACAGCCACAGCTTGCACTGGGGTCAAAACTCAACTCAATCAAATGCAAATTTACCCTTTTTATCCAAAAGAAGATGTAAGTTAACTCACTGATAAATGAAATGTGAGCAGTTTCTCATCAGCTACACATACAATCTTAAGAGCTCTTGGAAACTATCACGCAGACAAAAGGGGCCACTCTGGAAAACATTTCTTCCAAAAATTGTTAAAAAGGATAAATGCACCATTAGTTAATTTGGGTAATATTCTATGCCCCTCTGACATTATTCAAGAAACAAATAGAGATGGAATACAGATTCCTGAATTTTCAAAACTTTATAGTGCCTTTTGGGCTTGATTTTTAGTAGACAAAAGAGCAATCTCTCCATTTTTAGTAGACAAAGGATCATGCCTCAGCCTGGAGCTCTCCAGTCCTGCTCTAGCCGCATCAAGGGTTTCCTAAGTGACCTTGGCTAAAGCACTTAACCTTCCCGCGTTTTAGTGTGTCCAACTGTGAAATAAGAAAGATAATGACAACAACAATAATAAGGCTCAGCACCTACATACCTCACTGAAGGGTTTTATGAATTAATCATATCGGGCTTTGAAAGTGCTTTTATGCTTTAAAAGCATTTGACAACAGTTAGCAAATTCCCACATCAGTGTAATATATATGGTCCGTAGAATTACGTCAGAGACTTTGCATGGTAGAGTGCATTCAGGTTATTTTGTGGGCAAGGCTTTAGGTGACATTAAAAGAAATATGTTCTTTAATTGCTTTTGCTATTTGCCCCAGGGAAGAACAAGAAGAAAATCAATTTTTAAAAAATGGCATCCAGCGCTACAGTATGAATTTGTATGTCCCCTCGAAATTCATATGCTGAAACCTAACCCCCAATGGGATGGTATGAAAAGGTGGGGCCTTTGGGAGATGCTTAGGTCATAGGAGTTCTGCCTTCTTGAATGGCATCAGTGCCCTTATAATGGAGGCCTGAGGGAGCTTGTTTGTCCCTTCCACCCTGTAAGGACATAGAAAGAAGACACTGCCTACAAGGAAAGGACCTTTACCAAACCCCAAATCTGCTAGCACCTTGATCTTGGACTTCCCAGCCTCCAGAACAGTGAGAAATACATGTTGTTCATCAGCTACCCAGTTTATGATATTTTTGCCAAGGCAGCCCCAAAGACTAAGACATCAGTTTAGTGATAATTATAAAAGTATCTAAGCGAAAGATCAGCCTTTGACAGTTTTAATGCAAGCTCTGAGAACAGGTAGTGGATAATTGGTAAGGTAACTCTCCCTTTCATCCCAGCAGTCTGTTCCTTTCCAGTCCTGCCCTTCACATGACCTCCCTCTCACTCTCCCCCAAATCACAGTCTTCTCTCCCATCAAAGATGCAACTTCTAAGGCAGACTTTCCAGATTAGATAAACCCTCCTAACCACATGAAGAAAGTCTTCACTACCAAATGAAGCTGCAATTATGTCTTGTTAGTTCGTGTAAACCTGGTTGATTGTAATGTATTTTATGCTGATAGATGATGCCCCATTAGACTGTCAGCGCCCAGGGGCGGGCCCAGGGCTCCCATTTCCTGAAGAGTAAAAGGAAGCCAAGGACAGTGCTTTTAAGTTCTGAGGTTATGCAGTAAATGGTGCTAATTAGTTTTAAAACATCCTTAGATATTTATCATAGCACAAGGTTTCAAAAACAAACCGGCATCAATACGTACTGCTTGGACTCAACACATGTGGTTTTGCAGATACTACTTTAGATTCTAAGCCCTTCATCAGGAATTTGGAAGGTGTAGACAAAAACATCCTTAATAGGAAACGATTTGGTTTATGTGGTTCCTCTTCCTTTCTTTGTTAGCTTTACTTTCACTCTCTCACGCAATCTGAACAGTATCATTTGAAGACTCCTCGCTCTCCTCTTTTACAGAAGCAGATCTGGCAGCAGATCGTTCAGTCCTGATATGTTCTTTGCTGCAGACAGTTCTGTGGCATCTCATCAGTTAGTTGTGTCTGGTGTCCACATCAAAACTGGTGTGCAAAGGCACTGAACAACAGTATTAGAACCTAAACGCTGACCGTATTGGAAGGTCTAGGAACCCCGAGTTACAACTCCTGAGGAGCCGTTTTGCAAAGCTGATACCTTCCTCTGTTTATAGAGCTAAAGAATCTCTTTGATGGAGCACTGACCTGGAAGTCAGGGGGCCTGGGTAGGGTCCCAGTGCTGCTCCTGTGCAGGGGAGGTTGGGCAAAGCACATTAGTTCCCTAAACCAACATTTCTTTAAAAGGGTTAAACTTGATAATCTCTCAGCTCCCTATTAATCTTAAAATATATGTAAAACAATATGATTCCATGGATTTTCATGCTCCTGTTCATTTAAAAGATATATACAAAAAATAGAGAAATATACTACGGCTTTTTGAATTTGAATGTACTATACAACTTTTGAATTCACTATATAATTTCTGGAGATCTGAAGTAAAGTTAAACTAACAGTCCTCATAAATAAAAAAAAAGGTAACAGTTATGAAATTAAAGTTGTGCACCAATTTAAATAAAATCAAAACTGCTATTCCTTTACCTGCAGTTGGGAAGCTGGAGACAACAAGTAATAATAGATAATAAAAGTAAATAGAAAAAAATAATGGAATTAAGAGGACCCTGTGCAGGACTCAGTCTCCCCTTCTGTTTCTCTTCTTCCTCTTCACTGATCCTAAAAGATGCGGTAATTGCTTAGGCATCCCCTATGCCCTGAATAAAGAGAACAGAGATACAATGCAAGCGCAAACCAAGAGGGAGGTCAGTCCATAAAGGCTTGATAGGGGAACAAGACAGAGTGGACAAAATCATAGTATCTAAATGGGTGCATGGGTAAGTGAGCCCGATAGCAGCAGTCCCCAACCTTTTTGGCACCAGGGACCAGTTTCATGGGAGATAATTATTCCACAAACAGGGAGTGGGGCATGGTTTTGGGATGATTCCAGTGCATTACATTTACTGTGCAATCAAACCTCTCTGCTAATGATAACCTGTATTTACAGCTGCTCAGCACCACCACCTCAGCGCCACCTCGGATCATCAGGCATTTCTCATAAGGCGCGTGCAACCTAGATCCCTCGCATGCGCAGTTTACAGTAGGATTCGTGCTCCTATGACAATCTAATGCCTCCGCTGATCTGACAGGAGATGGAGCCTGTATGGTGATGTGAGTGATGAGGAGCGGTTGTAACTACAGATGAAGCTTCCCTTGCTCCCCGCTGCTCACCTCCTGCTGTGTGGCCCAGTTCCTAACAGGCCACAGACTGGTAACGGTCTACAGCCCAGCGGTTGGAGATTGCAGCCTTATAGGATGCCTAAAAGAGAAGGAGACCTCGTTTTGACAGCAGTAGGCTATTTCCCAGGTGTATCACTCTCTGTGCTAACTCCATCTCCACTCTGGAAAACGTACTACTGGATGCAATAAATGCTGATTTGCTGGAGTGTTAAGTAAAAAGATATGGCTACAGCGAGTCAGCAGTCACTAATGCTGGAATTACAGCTACATCTGTGGCCATGTAATTAGCTGTACAGCTAAGCATCTGCCACAAAATTGCAACTACGATATGTGAACTGGTAACACCAACAATTAGAACAATAACACCCCAGAGTCTCAAGGAAGCTTTAATTATTCATTTAATTTGAAAAGTAAAGTTGGAGAAGACAGCTGCTAGGGATATAGCTTTTCTTTACTCATTGCAACTCATTTGGCTTTGGAATTTTTCTATTGTTTATGTCATTCTCTTCTGTTTTTAATGAACTCTTATTTTCCTGGAAGTCCTACAAAAACAAGATCAGTATTAAATCCAAGTACTTCCAATTACATCAGGCATGTGGGCAAAACATTAGCTCTCTAAAACGGACAATGAACTCAAACTCCACTGGAATGAGGGCCAGCCTGCTATTTAATGCACTCAGATGGTGCGATTAAAATAGGAATAGTGACTGCAGTGTGCCTCTAGATTTAATCAACAAAGATTTGTGAGTCCTACCACGGCACATACAAACTACTCTGAGACATTATGGTATAGAAGAGGAAATAAGGTACGTGCAGGAAGGACAACACAAAAGGTTAGGCAATAATGCCATGTAAGAGTAACAAATTTGGAGCCAGGTACAAGGAGGAGGAATAGGTGACTTATAATTGGGGATCAAAGAAGGACTCATGGCAGAGGTGACATTTGAAGTAGTTCCTAGTCTGGGCAAATGAGAGAAAATACCATTTCTGATAGCGAGGTTAGCATGAAAGGTAACAGAGGCAAAAAAGAACAGAAGAGGCTTGGGATATGGGGAATGGTTGCACCTAGAGGAAGTCATGGAAGAGAGGTGGAAGATAGGTTTTCGGGGATCTGAAGAGCCTCTAAAGAGTCTGCTAAGAGATATACCACCTAAAGTTCTTAACTGAGGAGCCACAAATTCATCCTGGTTCTTTAAGGATTACCTGTGTGATGAGGATGTGCAAGATCAGTTTCAAGGGCAATACCCAAATTTCACTTGGGACGCTACAATTCAAGTCTAGGAAGGACTTGGTAAGGGTGTGGAGTGGGGATAAGGGGAAACAAACAAGAGAGAGCTGCCTCCATCTATGGCAGGGCTGGCTGTCCAAATGGATTCCTGCACTGTCCAACGTGACAGCCATCGGCCATATGTGGCTACTAAGCACTTGAAATATGGGTAGTGCAACAAAGTCCATTTTTAATTTCATTTAGTTTTAATCAATTTTAATTTAAACAGCTACATGTGGTTAGTGGCTACTGTATTGGACAGTGCAGTTCTCAAGTAATAAATATGTACTGGTAAGAGGGTAATCAAGTGAAAAAGCATTAAAGTTGTTTAAATAACAGAAGACAGAAATTTGCATTAATTACATTTGGTAATTTCACATGAATCTGGGCATGAGCCACGTGCTTCTTAAAATACGTTAAGCTGTGACCTTCTGGCAGGCAGGAATAGTTTTCATTCATCTTTCTATCTCCTTATCCCTAGCACAGTGCCAAGTGCTAAAAGTACTCATTGAACAACTCTGAATGAATAAATGAATGAGTTAATGAATGAACATATTGTCAGTATGCAGACTCGAACTCACCATTTTAAAGAATTACTGGATTTAGGCTAACATCTCGATGGGTGAAGGTAGCAACTGTGGAATGCGTCCTTGATGTCATTCCCCAGAATCAAAAATCTAGAGCATATGAATTAAACATCCTGAAGAATTCACAGTCACTTTCTCAATAAAATTGGTGATGTTATTTTTGTCCAAGAGCATTAAAAGAGTCAAAAGGATTCATATGAATACCGGAACCTTAACACCATCATACATTTAGTTAAGTGCTTTCAGAAAGCAATTTCTGATTATAAAAGGAATACACATATCTTGTGGAAACTTTGGAATGTATTAAAGTTATATAAGAGACAATAAAAATTACCTACAGATTTTTTAACCAAAGGTTAAATGTTACAGTTTTATATTGATGAGCAATGTCAACATTCTTCTAAAGCAGGAGCTTCCAGATGGCTGAACAGGTATAGGCTCCTGGAGGGTGCCACGCCCAGCAAGGGCATGGAAGCTCCATGCCCCATATCCCACCTTGCCCTATGCATCTCTTCATCTGTATCCTTTGTACTGTCTGCAACTGTCTGCCTGAAGGTTGTGAAGAAATCACAATCAGGAGTACACGTTGGGGACATCACCATGTCTCCATGATGGAATGTGGGGGAAATCTTCACATTCATAATAGAGATATTTATTATAAGGAATTGGCCCACATGATTGTGACACCTGAGAAGTCCCACAATCTGCCATCTACAAGCTGGAGATCCAGGAAAATTGGTGGTGTAATTCAGTCTGAGTCCAAAGACCTGAGAACTAGGAGTTGATGAAGTAAGTCCCAGTTTCAGAGCAGAAGGAGGCCAATGCCCCATCTCCAACAGTCAGGCATAGAGCAAATTCTCCTTTCCTATGCCTTTTTGCTCTGTTCAGTTCCTCAGTGGATTGAATAATGCTCTGTAACATTTGGGGAGGGCAAGCTGCTTTACTTTCACAGTCTACTGATTCAAATGCTAATCTCATATGGAAACACCCTCACAGACACATCCAGAAACAATGTTTAGCCAACTATGTGGGCACCCTGTAGTCCAGCTAAGTTGACAAATACAATTAACCATCACAGGTTTTGTTCTTTAAACTCTTCTCTATTTTCTAAATTTTCTACAATAAACATGTATTGATATTATAATAAAAAAGTTATCTTTTTAAATAAATAAAATAAAATGTGCTTAAGATCTGTTCTCTCTGGGGGAAAAGGTAGCTAAAGGAAAAACAGTCTTCTTTTCTAGAATTCATCCCGCTTCCAATTGAGCTACAACTTGAAGAAAAGAAATCATACTATTTCAAGGCTATGAGAATGGAAACCAACCACACAGAAGCATAGATTTAAGAACTAAGAGTGCAGTGGTGCAATGGAAAAGGTGTCTGACTATGGATCAGAAAAACTAAGAGTATCTTTATCAATATGACTTTACTATGTGACTGTCTATAATAAAATAACTGGAATATTTTAAGAAACTCTTACTCAGGAAAACGAAATTGCAAATAACTTTATTGTTTCTTTTAATACATTAACTGCCATGTGAGTTGTATTTAACTCACACTAGTTTTGAGCCCAGGGCCTCATGAAGCATATATAACTCACACGTTTCTTCACCTTAGCAGCCACATGAACTATTTTTCAACCTGCATAAAATTCACACACAGGAAACAATAAAAAATAACAAATTTTTTATTAAATTAGAAAGGATCATTTTGTTTTCGAAGATTTTATTCTATTTTCATAAAAAAACACTGTGGTGGCACCAAGGAATACATTTTTTTCCAATGTAGCAGTCAATGTGCTAAAAGCTTACAGAAAGTACTAAACTGGTAACAATAGTTAGCTCAACTTAGCTCATCAACTCTCTGAGACTTGCTTTGAAACCCTACTCTCAATGTATCAATTGTAAACTATTAGGTCCTGACCTTACCAAACCTAATCAAGCCTTAACCCGACCCCCAAAAGCCCCCAACCCTCGCTATCCTCACTCTGCATTGAAAGGTCCACCTTAAATCATATCCTTAAAAACCTCCTAATTATCCTGCCTTTGACCTCCCACTCTGAAACACTGCTTAAAACTTCTCAATACAATATCCTTCTTTAGCATTGTAAGCAATAAACTCAGCTTTGTTTTATCAAAAAAAATTCTCCTAAAACAATTTTAATAGCTGTATAATATTCCATTATATGAATATGCCATAATTCATATAACCACACCCCTATTGTTGGTCATTTAGGTTTGTTCTAGTCTTCCAGAATGCAATATGGCAATTTATATCAAGAGACTTAAAATACTTATAGCCTCAACCTAGTAATTCCACTTTTAGGAATATATTGTAAGAAAATAATCCTCAATGGGCATCAAAGCATTAATTACAATAGAGTAGGACAGCTAAAAGGCTTTAACGTCAAGTAACAAAAGAAGAAATCATGCCACATGAACTTCATTACACTTGTAAAAGTTGTTTATGGAAAATTTGAAATGAGCTAGGAAATACTTATAAAATGAAAAAACACAAAGAATTCAGTTACATAGGTAGTATAATCATCAGTTTTTAAGCCAAAACCAAAACCTGTGCATAGAAAAGGGAGGAAAGCCTGGAAATGGCGAAATATTTGCAATGATTGTCCTTGGCTAAGAAATGATAAAGCAATTTTATTTGCTTCCACCCCCAACTTTTCCACATACAAAAGGCTCTATAACAGACACAGTTTTCTCTTAGTGAGTCAATAGAGTGTCCTGGTTAAGAACATAGGGCGTGTTGACCCATTATTGTCCTCAGGGAAGACATCAGGACCAAGGTGATATCCAAGAACTTCTCTCTTATTGTTTAGGACACTGTGAGACATTTCTATTTTTATATAGAAAAGCAAGTGAGCATGATTTCTGAGCAAAGAGAGACTTCACAGGAAGTTTGAACACTACACATTTTCTGGGAGCCTGCAAGGACTTGGTGAGCTAGCTTTAAACCGTAGACAACAATCACAGAATGTTAACCTCAGTGGCTTCCCATTAGAAAGAAAAAAATCCTTCGTATCCACGTCAAAATGTCTCAGGCCTCATGGAAGAGATTCTGCCAAGGGTCCCCCATAACTCCATTCAAATACCCTCAGCAGGTGGTATTAATGTTTGTTTACAGTCATGAGGATGGTGCTGAAGCAACTACCCACTGGAAAAGGCAGGAAGTCCCCCAGAAGCACACTGGCCTCAAACGCCACCGCTACATTTGCAGGACTATTGATAGTGCCAACTCTCTAAAGAAGGCACTGTTCTAAGCAGTTCACATCATTTTTCACCATTTGCTTCCCCCTTTGGTAGATGGTGAAATATTCATTAAGGACTTGTTAATATTCTTATTTTAAACATGGGAAGACTGAAGGAGAGAGAAGGTACATGGTCTGAGGTCCCTCACTTAAGGAGCATTGAGATGGGATTCCACCCCTCAGACTAACTCCTGTCCTCCCCCCTCACTCCCACACAGCTCCCCCACGCTCTTAACCCCGGCCCTGAGTATGATCTATAAAACCAGATTGGAATCTATATCCTTATTTTATGTAAACAATTTCTAGCTAATATAAAAGATTATCCCCATAATATCAGAGTACAAGGAAAACAATGCACAGAAACCCCTTTCTATAGCTACAGCTCACAAAACTATAGACTCTCTAGAGTCTTTAATAGGAATTAGGTTCCACAGTCATTTAAGATTTAATGTGAATCCAATGTGCCACACTTACTGTATTGACTTAGTCACAGGAGAGCAGGACTGTACAGTGCCAAAATAAATGTTTTTCTGAGTGAGGTTATGGGCATGCCTTTTCTAACTAATGAGTCCAGAATTTTCCATTTTTATTAACAGATTGCTTATATGACTGATCCCATGAGCTGGAAGCAGGAAAGTTGTTTAACTGTGCAACTGAGCTGTCTATACCGCCCCACCACTCCGTATGTCCTTCTCAGTCACTGGGTTGGAATGTGAAATGGCTGCACCCCACCCTCTCAGCTCATGGTTTCCCCGCCGGCACGTGCGTATCTGCTGGTAGAAGGGAGTAGTGGGTAAGAGGCGAATTCAATCCACTTTCAAGCTTGGAAAAACAGACCTTCAGAAGAGATGTTGTGGCTCAAACAGGGAAGAGTCCATTAGCTATTGCCTTGAGACCTTGTAACACATTTGATTAACATGAAAAGATATCACAAATTAATGAATCCATTCAGGTTTCAAGGCATGGGTCTCCCAGAACCTTTGTGCGAGGCTGTATTCCCGAATGATAGCTTCTCTCACCCTGACCCGTTGATTTCATTTAACAGGATGCAGTGAGTCTAGTCAATCATGGATGGAATTTCTCTTACAATTTGCTTTATGATAATGATACCTTTCATTTGCATCGTACTTTATAGTTCTCAAATCATTCGTTGAGTGATTACAATATTTCAGTTAAAGGCATAAAAAGAAATTACGCCCATTTCAGAGGCGAGGAGTGAAAAGATAAGCGTGGTGTTCCATGGAGCAATTCAGTTAATCCATCTGGATGTATCTCTTTTCAACAACCATATCGGACTTTTTTGTAAGTATATGGTCATTCAGTGATTGAAACATTATAGATTGCTTATTACCTGACAAAACTTCTGGGTATTAAATTAATATTTATAATATGTCTGCTAAGTGCCAGGCACCAGGCTTGAAGCTGGGGATGTGAGAAGCTCGGGCTGTAACTCAAGGGCTTTTGTTTTCATCTTTGGTTTTGTTCTTTTGTAATTCAGTTGGGGCCAGTAGTGTTGTGGATAGAGTTCAGGCTTCAGGAACCCAAGGACCTGGGATTAAATCTAGCTCAATTACTAACCAGCTAAATGGCCTTGGGAGTCATTTTACCTCTTGGACCTTCCATTTCTTCACCTACAGTCAAAAGAAACAATCCCTCAGGGCAAATATATAGGTAAAATAAAATAATGGACATAAAAGTTCTGGCACATGGCGGGTATTCAATTAATGGTAACTCTGTGGAAAAGAGAGACTAAAGAAGAAAGAAAAAGGAGAGCTCAGTTAACTTGATCCCTTGCATCTTAGTCTGTTCGGGCTGCTATAACTAGATACCATAAACTGAGTGGCTTATAAACAACAGAAATTTATTTCTCACAATTCTAGAGACTGGAAAGTCCAACATCAAGGCGGATTTAATGTCTAGTGAGGGCCTATCTTCTCGCTGTGTCCTCACAGGGTGGAAGGGACAGGGCAGCTCCCTGGAGCCTCTTTTATAGGGACATTAATTCTATTCATGAGGGCTCCTCCCTCAGGACCTCCTCCAAATAGCCCCCTCCTAATATCATCACCTTATGGGTAGGATTTCAGCATACGAATTGCGGGAAGGGACACAAGCATTCAGACCATAGCACCTTGAGACCATGAGACCAATTTTATGAAATGTGATATAACAAGACCCTGAAGAAGGATCTTTCAAAACCCAGCACTTCAAAAATGCATGCATGCAATGACATTTACACTCCAAAAATGCAGAGGAACAGGTGTTGCAAGAAAGATATTTTTCCTGGACAAAACAGAATGGGTAATTCATCAGTAGAGAGCTATAGAAAAGAGCACGCAGCCTCATGAGTGGCTGGACCAAAAATAGTCACCACAGGAAAGCAGGCAATCTGTTATTAGTGAAAAGGCTAATTACATCTCATTTTAGAAAATGTTTGCTCTACTGGCCACCACTGAGATCCAGGGGTTGCTCGTGCCAGAGGCATTTCCAATGACCGGCTGCAAGTGAAGTGCTGTCATTACTTTCCATGAAACCCTGGGTGCAGTCCATCACCAGGAGAGATGACCACAGTATTGACAGCATGTCCGAAGGGCAGGCTGCAGGTGGCTCCATGAAACCTCTGTACTAAAATCATAACACTCTGCAATCCAAAATGCAGAGGCCTCTCCCAAATCTAACTGCTGCTGTAAATTGTGAAGCCAGAAAAACAAAGTCGAACTATTACCTCCAGGAGGGAATGCGAATTCAGTAATGGATCATTTTGCTCATCATCTTGGGCAAGTAAACTACTTCCAAAATCTATTAATGGATTTCAAAGCTAACCCCCACTTGCTCCAGTCTCCTCAAGAGGCAGACTGGGGACACAATGTCAGGTTTTATGGTAATGCTTAGCAAAAGTGGGTAGAAAATCAGGTTATCACAAAACCATAAGGGTTTTAGTTCCTGGCATTGACTTTGACCCTTAGGAGGGGAAGGCCAAGGTGAGGGAGGTATAAAAGGGCTGGTTTTATTCATACATGACTCCATTTGTTTCTAACTTTGTCACAATTGGGGGAGAGAAATGGCCCTATTTACAGGGACTTTACCAAATTCCCAGCAGGAGTTTTGTGTCATCCCTAGTGCTAACCTCATGCTACAAACGCACCAAGAACAAGCTCCTTAGAACAATCAAAGTGTGCCTTTTTAAACCAGCA
This sequence comes from Cheirogaleus major, assembly GCA_963574435.1. Classification (NCBI taxonomy): domain Eukaryota; kingdom Metazoa; phylum Chordata; class Mammalia; order Primates; family Cheirogaleidae; genus Cheirogaleus; species Cheirogaleus major. The sequence continues at coordinate 1,131 of CAUYPO010054591.1, read as the reverse complement.
TAATGTATGTACTTCTCTCCAGCAGTAAGATTTTCTCTTATTTTGTATAGACTTTAGGAAAATTAATTTAGAACTAATGAACTTGCAATATTTGTATAGGAGTGATAGGGTTTCCTGCTTTGATTTTATATTTCATCTTCTGGGATTATGACAGCAATCCCAAAGATGGGAGGAGGAGCCCACAGCTGTTTAACTGAGGGTTTATTTTCTATACCCTCTTTACAGTGTTGAGAGCACTGGAGATGACAGTAATAGCATTATCTGATTTGATTTGAGTGGCAATCTTTTCAATTTCATAACTCTGATGTCAGCTTCTCTGTCATGTTGCCAAGTTTAATTCCCACTTCTACCACGATTAATACTCTAATGAAGACGCTGATTTTAGTGCTAGCACACACTTGTGAAGCTTAGCTCCTCTTGGACGCCTCCACATGATAAATCAACCCCACCTAGAGTACCTACGGTTTATGAGATTAAACACCACTGAACATTTCCATTTTGCTCTAAAACTTTATTACCGCATGGCATATTTAACATTTTAGTATTAATTTATTTTCCAAGTATTTTACTTGGTTTTCAGTGATTCTTCCCAAGCCACTGGACAAAAGGTAAGTAGTCCTGATAAGGGAAACCCCCATCTATTACTTGGCGTATCAGGCACCTGAGACCCCCAACCTTTATGGAAGACACACATGCAGCATAATACTAACCTATTACCTGGCCTATCCACTATTATCTATTATCTGGTTCATCAGCATAACACTAAACCTACTATCTGGCCTATCAACTAACCTATTATCTGGTACATCAGCATAACACTGAACCTATTACCTGGTGCATCAACTACGAATTACCTGATGCATCAACATAATACTAACCTATTACCTGGCCGGCATTAGCAACCTGAGACCCCACCCCTCAGACTACCCCATGGGGCTCAGAATTTCGTGGTGAGACTCAGGGAATAAACTTTGATTCTCTGACTCTCCGTGTGCTGCTAGGTTTGTCCTCGGGACCACCTGCTGTAACACTTGCTGTAACAGTCTGGTTCCTCATCAAGACCTCCTGAGGACAAGTGACTTTCCCAATGCCAGAGTTATCCCATGCCCCACTCAGAATCCACTGCAAACT